>VZTB01003872.1:123157-164399 GCA_013397245.1 Thryothorus ludovicianus
GGTCTGAGGGGAGCGGCGGACAGGAGGTGGGGCACCCACCAGCCTCCCGCAGCACAGGAGTGCCGGGGAGGGACACGCTCCCTATTGTAATTTGGCGGGGAGGTTTATTCGTGACGGGTTTTTTCTGGAGGACTTTTTTGTTCTTAGGTGCACATTTGTCCTCAGGCTTCATGTAGTTCGCCACAGGATCGCGCAGCACAGCGGCGCTCTCACAGAAAGCACCGCACTGTGTTTGGAAAGGTTAGCTACTTACCAGCGGTTAACATGCAGCCTCGGTGTAAAGCCTTGGGATCACAGGTTCGTCTGCTAAAGAGGGAGAAAAGGAGAAAGAGCATTTTGCTCCTTTTAAAATCTCCTTCCATCCTTTTTTTCTTTTTTTTTCCTGATTTTTTTTTTTTTTTCCTTCCAGACCACATAATATGTCAAACTCTCTTCTCAGCCCAGAGACAGATTGAAGCAGCAATTATCTTCTCTTCACAGACCTGGTGAAAGACTGACAGCACTGGCAAAATTAGCAAGGAAATTCTGTGATCTGGAGCTGGAATTGATGGTATGAGAGGCAGGAAAAACTGACTGATGCAGGCCTTATTCATCAGTCTTTTTGACAATACATACTGAATTATATCATTTTTATGTGTGCATTTTGGAAGGATATTGAAAGGCTTTTAAAGTATTGCAAATGTTATGATTTGGATGTGCTTGGTAAGAGAGTAAGACCCTTGTGTTCTGATGGGACAGGAGGAGGAGAAGTGTTACACCCATACGGGACTGTGGAGGCTCGCAAGGTTACAACATTGTGAACCTCTCTGGTTATTTGGCACTGATTTTGGTTTCACATAATTAATTCGCCTGTCAGCAAAAACAATAAAGTTTTATGTGTCTTTGAAATGGAAAAATAAACAACAATAACTATAAAATACTATGTCAGCTTTTAAGAAAGACAATCAGAAGTCCAGAGAACAAAAGACTGGTCCACGTCACCTCAATCCCTCAGGGAAAATCTGGGGCAAGTCCTTGTGAAGATTTACATGAAATTCTGGTGGGTAGTTAGAAGGAATGTTCCTCAGGGGTTGATACTGGTGCCAGCAGTGTACAACATCTCCACTGATGCTTCCAGTGCCAAGGTGGAATACATACTCAGGGAGTTCCCAAACAGCCCCAAAATGGAGGCAGGGGGGAGGGTAGTCAGTATTTTGGGAAGGTAATTCAAGAGTAAAGAAGGAAGGAAGTCAAAGAGTGGCAGAGTAGAAAATGGAGGCATGTTTTGATTGGTTACAGCAAACTCAGTTTGAAGAATTCCTTTGTGTGCTTTTATTAAGTGCAGTGATATTATTCAGGAGCCCTTAGAGTTGTTTATTTTTTCTACCTACATGACTTATTTGATTTTTGACACATTAGGGAAGGAGCATGGGCATTTGCTCTGAATACCTGGCTACTGTTCAGTGTTTTGAATCATGCACTCATATATTTGATGGTTGAAAAAATCTAGATAATAACACAAACACTTAGAACTGAGTACCCATGTAGTGGATGGATGTGAGGAAGACTCTGAAATGAACACAATTCCATCAAGATATTTGTGAAGGTGTTCAGGTAGAACAGAAAACTGAGATTCACAATACAGAACGAGTAGCCCATGATTATGTTGCAAAGAATAATGTGCAATGAACGAACGGAAGCTAATATTTCTGTGCTTTTTTAAAAGAGAGTAGAACCAGACTCTCAAATATTCTTCTAGGGTTTTCACTAGAGCACAAGGTGAATAATTCACTAGAACTGCTCATACACAATGGCAAATGTTTGCAGAACCAGGCTATTAGTTCAGGTAAATAGAGCTATTTATACTGGTGTGTAAAATGTTGCCATTATTTGACTATACATGGTATACAAATGGCAAAGAGTCCAGAGGGGAATAACAATGATTGTGAGAGAAGGCTTGAATATATCCAATGTCTTACCCCAACTGTTAATCCTAGAAAACATGTAGGAACAGAATTCAGCTTCTAAAGGAAGATTTGTCCATGTAAACTCTGCAGAGAAATAAACTTAGAACTTCAAAAACTGGAATACATCATGTCAATTCCCACAGCTGTACTAACTCTAATGGAAAATACTATCTGTTAAGTCTTCTGGAGATTGACTTTTCCTCATTAAAATTCAGATGACCATTAGTTAAAGTACTCTTTCATGGAATATTCTGAAAATTTAGATTGGGAAGGACCCCTGGAAGTAACCCAGTCCCATACCCCACTCAGAGCAGACATAATTGCAAACTCTGATCAGGTTGCAGACAAGTTTGCCCCATTGACTTCTGAAAATCTGCAGAGATGGAGGTTCCCCAGTGTTTCTGGGTGGTCTCTTCCAGCACTGACCTACTCCCACCATGAAGGATTTCTTCCTCTTGTCTGGTCAAAGCAATTGTGACCTTTGTCTCATGCACTTTTGCTAAGCACTTCTGAGGATGGTTTGGCTCTGTCTTCTCCTTGGCTTTCCCCACAGGCAATGAAAGACTGCAGTGTGGTTCCCTTTGCCTTTTCATCTCTAGGATAAACAAACCAAATTCTCCTATCCTCTTCTCATATTTTGTCAGCAGACAAAAACTTGAAAACATGACGTTTTTTGTGAGGTAAGTAAAAGGTTTATCACAGAAAAGACAAACAAAAAAAGGAGACTAATGAGACCACTGCAATCAGGAATTTATGTTAAATTTAAATGTAAAAATAGAAGTGTTTACAAAACAGATTTATCACTTAGAATTTTATATAAACAAAACAATGTTTTAATTATAAAGGAAACTTTAAAATATACAAAAACATGACCCCGCTCTAAATTTACTCGCTATGTTTGTAATAACTTAATGCTCACTGAGACTATACAACAGGGAATGTGAAAGAATCTAGCTGATGAAATATCCATTTTTCTTTGTTGTGACTATAAAATTAATTTGGATTTGAGAGTGCATTTGAAACAGAACAGTTACTTTATTTACTGTGATTATCTTTTCCCGTAAAAATTTACAGGCATTAATTTCAGTTCTCTTTTGAATAAGACACTGAATAGAAAGGGGAAGAAATATCCAAATCAAGGCTACTGTTTTAATCAGAAAAAGTTCTGTAACAAGAATTCAGTCTAAAAATTATCCTCTTTTTCCTTGGTAATAGAAAGAAAAAGTATAAGAGCCCAACTTCTTCCGAAAACTAGCAAACTCTCCACTAACCAGTCAACTTTGAACACTTTATTTTTTATGTCAGTCAATGAGAAGGTAAATAGGCTTGCACGAATTTTTCCTTCTTGGCCTTTTGTAATAAAGACTCTATCCTGAAAGAAAATAAAATTATCTTAAACCAAAACAAAAATTTTGTGACTATTTTACCAGCTGCTGACAGACATCTATTTTCTTAAAGCAATGATTTCTTAAATAATTCAGGGTGGGCTTGTCTTTACAAACATAAACCACTGACCAACTCTCATTGTTACTAGCTTTGAGCCAGAAGATAGTGCTGATATGGTGTGTGCATGGTTGAATTTTTACCCCAACTCAAGACATTTTGCTTCACACTGAATGCCCTTTAAGTGGACTGTTTATTGTAGGTAAATATAAGTAGAAATCCTAAATTATTACTAATAGTTGCATTCTTACTACTTCATAAGTTGTGGAATTCCCTAGAAATACCAGCTGAATATCAGCACAGTGGATAGAAAACTAATAACTATTTACACCCTCACAATTTATAATCTAGTATTTCCATGTGATACTGTGCAGAAATCATAATGAATAGAAGGCTTAAAGCTTTGCTCTCTTGGTCATTTATTCTGCTTCCTTTCTTTTATGAAGTTCCTCTTACTCCTCTTTATCAAGATGAGCTTCTTCATCAGACATGTACACAAACCATGAAACAACAATCTTTAAGTGGCTTTCAAGTTGGATTTTTTTTTCCAGTGAGAAATTTAAAGCATTAGCTAATGCCTAACTCTAAAGCTAAATTGAACTCACAATCAGGATAGTCACATGCCTTAAACAAACATGTTTTGAAAATCCACGAACATCAAGCATTAGGTTTCCAGGAAACCAAAGGGAAGAATTTAATAAAATGGACAAAAATGAATCCATCACTTCCAACCAGCCTGTGCAACTTGTTCTAATACTTGTGGCTATAATTACTGTAGAAGAGAAAGCATATGCCAGGGAAGGGGAGAACCCTTCAACCCTCCAGAAGTTATCCTCTCCTTTCCAAAAGGGTCCTCTGGTATCCTAAGACCTCAAGGTAGTATCCTGGTTTTCGCAGATACCAGGGAAAAACCCTTCCAATTCAGTCTGAGCCTTCTGTGCACTCCCAGAGCAGTGTCACCCATTCATCCTACAGAGCTTCAACAAAGCTGCCCTACAACAGACAAGTCCTAGTTTCTCCTATGTTTGTTTTCACTCTGGCTCTCTTTAGCAACATATACACAAAGGCCCAGATTTAGAAAGTATGTAAGGGAAGATAGAAAATAATGAGATTTTCAAAATTACTCAAAACCCAAACTTTCTGAAGTAAATATGCATTACAACTGCGTTCTTAAACTTCTTTCTGTTATGTACATAGCCGATAGTAGAGACTGGCTGTTTCTATTACTAACATGTATTCAGGTTCCTTTATTCCATGGTCTCTTTCCCCAACTTCTCCATTCTTCCATCCTTCCTCCACGTCTATTATCCCAAGCAATTTTCTGCTGTTCTCTCTGCCTCATGGACTGTGTTATTTCACCATCTCCTATTTCCACAATTCCTCCATGTTTCCTTTACAACATCCCTTCTGAATAGCTTTTTTTGTTCACACTTCTCACTTTCAGTCATTTTCTCCTTCTCTTACTGTGTCCAGATCTAATTCTTTCCCCTTACACTTCCAACAAAAATAGTTAAGTGGGAAAATTTCCTTGTAATGTTTTCCCTGTTCACGTACTTATTTTTTACTTAGGCACCTGCTACCTAGACAAAATATCGAGCTAGAGGGGCTTCACATCTGATTCAGTGTGGCCATTACTAGGTATGGTTTTTGTGAAGGGTAAAAGCAGCATCCTAGCTTTACTTTTCTCTCTTGAGCTCAGCTGCTGCAGATGTTATAAACACACAGAACTTCCTGAGTGGCGCTCCAAACACAAGGTCTTAAAGCAAGAGCCGTGAAAGGTAGAAATCAGCAAGAGGAAAGAAGCAAATACTTATTCTATTTCTTGAGGGTCATTGAACATAAAGTGCTTCCTCACAGGAAGAAGGTAAGATTATTACCCAGGTGGCTAACAGGTAAAAATTACTGGAGTGAAGCAGTACTGCAGATTAGCAGTCATGATTTGTCCTCTTATGGACCTGAATCCATCACATCAGCACGACCATAAGTCCTGGAGGAAGAGAAGGAACCAGCTGGCATGAAAACATGGGCCATGTATGTTAGACCATCTGAAACAGTTAAGGATTTGACTACTGGCTGTGAAATAAAGAGTCCTGATACTGCTGAGACTGTGAAGAACCTCCACCAAAAAATTAGAAAGCTTCCACTGTGCCATTTCAAAACAAAGACAACATTTATTTTTGCATAAATGTTCAGATTTATGCAAAAGCTTTTTTCCAAATAATCAATGTTTGAAAGAATCAAATATTTCCCTAATTCCCCCCAGACATCTCCATTCTGGATGAGTAATGAGAAATTAATCATCCTGTCAAAATAAATGCTGTGAGACCTTTTAGTCATGCTCACCCCTCTCTCCATAATAGATTTTTGTCAGTCATTCAACTAGGTGTCCCAAAAGACAGTGCTGCTTTTTAGCTCCTGCCTTTTGTATGGTCTTTTTTTGTTGTTTTTTTTTCCTGTCTGGGACTAATTCCGACATTCCTTCATATGTCAGGAGGTGATTACACATCACAGGAGCCCAGCTCCTCACACCCTCCTTGCCTCCACTGACTGCCACAGCTCTTCATTAAGTCAGTGTTGATTCCATCCTTCCTGCAGCTGATACCCAGGATCTTCCTGATGCAAGCAGACACAGCTGGTGCATCTGTGGGGTTTTAACTGCTTAGGTGGATAAATACAAGGCTAGCAGAATATAATAAGGTCTGGGAATTACCAAACAAGAGTTCTCACAGTCATATGAGCTCATTTACAACACATATTTCTGCTAAAGTTGATATAACAGCATAATTAGAAATGTGAATAAGAAAAAGGAAGAAGTAACTTGGATTTTCTGTTCCTCTGAGTCATGACAGCTAAAAGAACCTGGAGTTTTTCTGTAGACACAAAATTGAGATGGTGGGTTTTATCTCCAGAGAACACATCATTTTTATATTTTTGACATCTTAGATTTTAATTCGTTTTTCAACAGCCAGTAGCTCAACAGAATTTTTTTAATCTTTGTATTACTGGGTCTTCTGTACTCAACAGTATGCATGCAGCTTCCATTAATGTACAAACACTTTCATTAGAGTGAACCATCATCTATCTTTAATTACCAGTTTATATTTGAAGTGAATCTGGGAAGACTGCTGAGGGGTAGAGATCTTGGCTGCAGAAAGAAAGACAAGATCTGAGAGTTAACCTCTGCACCTCTGGTGGGAAGATACAAGAGAAAAATTACTTATGAAGCAAGTAAGTTTCAAATTTTAAAAATACCATATGTGCAAATCACTGATGCTTTTTAACCCTGGAAGTGTTGGCAGGGGGATGGAGAATGTTTTCTTTCCTTCCAGGCATCTGTAGACTTTCACGTCTCACCCACTTCAGCTGAGTATGCAATAGAGGAGTGTTGTAGAAGCAGAAAGGGGCTGCACACGTGAGATGATCTAAGCTGTGACACCAACTCTGGATTTAGACATGGGCCGAACCCAGCCCAGAAATAGCCTCACTGACAACACCTTGGCATTTGTCAGCATCCTGATTCTTATTGTCATTTCAGGTTGTGACATTCAGAAGACAAAGTCTATAGCTCTGGTTTTTAAGTATCTGAGAAAGGCTTAAAACTATCATTGGTTGAGGCTGGTCAGCCGAAGTGTCAGAAGTACCCTGGAGAGGTGTGCTGTAATAAAAATGTTTTCCTTTTTCCAGGAGATATAAAAAGCCATCTCTTTCTAGTGATGCCAGTCAATAGGTTTATGAGGCAATCTGTAAGATACAGTTGTGGACATTCCCTGTCTTTACAATAAAAATTCACCTCTTACAGCTGCAAAAATCAAACCAAAGGAAGCTTCACCAGCTCCAGCCCAGGCAAAATGCCCTACCTTCAGTGAAGGGTTCATGGGTTTTGTGTTACAAGCTTTTAACAAAATCCCATTTCACACAAATGAGCTCTTTCAGAAAAAGATAGTCCTCCATGGATGTTTTCAATCAGAGCTTTTAAGCTCTGAAGTCCCTGTTTCATGGATGTTTTCTCCCTTAGTCACTGCTATGCTGTGCTACCCGCCACCTGTCTACCGTAATTGCAGGAGGGATCATTGGAAGCAGCACAATTTTAAAGTAAGAGCAAGAGAGATGCTAAAGATTGTCTGTGATTTAGATAAGGAATACGAAATGTAAGATGCTGTCAATGAGATCAGAGAAAACTGTAGAAGTGGGTCATATATGTCTCTGTGTTCTGCCTAGTAATTCAACCTTAACCTTCATGAATATAAATTTTAATACATAATTAATTTAATAAAAAAACTTTACTGAACTTCCAGAGTAAACTAAATCTGAACACTGGCTCACTCTTAAAGAACAGTGTTTATAGATACCAGACCAATGATGCTGGGGGCTTTCAGAGCTCCAAAAAGTAAAGGTAGAGCACCAAATTACCTTCATTTTGTCCCTGCCTGAAGTACAAATAGAAAGATGTGTCTTCTTACACTGCAAATTGAAAATATTCAATGCTGCTCTTTTAATATTTTCTAATCTGGCCTGTGTTCCAAGAGTCTCTACAGTTCCCCTGAGACACGACACCCCTAAAACATTGCTGCAGTCATCAGTCAAAGATGTGGCCTCTGAAGTGCTAATTCCAAACAGCTGTTTAAGGACACATTACTCCATTAACATGTCACAACTGCTTCTCACACATGCTGGTTTATATACTGAAATAAATAAAAAGAATGACATTTTACTTTATTTACTTACTTTTCTCCCAAGGAGCGGCAGACACCTCACACTCATGGATTGCACATCCATTGGAAATTGTCACACAGAGACAGCAGCAGTACATGTGGTCCCTGCCTATTTGCATTTAATGTATTAAAATTTTGCTGTAGCAAGATCTTATTACAACAAAAACAACGAAAAGGAACACATTGAGCAGGAATATATATGTACTATTTTTTGCCAGTGCACAGCTCAACTTAATTTTGGAAATTATAATTTCGTGAGGAGGAATTTTAGAGCTTCCTTAATTCATCAGATTGTTACTGTTGGAATAAACAGGAAAGAGAGAGGTCTTGCAGCAATCATTCTTGACAGCCATGCACTGTAAAAATGATAATAATATTTAGAAACTGGTAGCACCAATATCATTTTTCTCCTTTACAACAGGAACACCACAAATACATCTGCCTCTGTTAATAGCAATGCTAGTGAACGAAAGCAAGTGACTGAAGGTAGCATTCTGAAGATAACTAAAGTGAGTTAAACATTATAAATCCAATTCTGTTTTGCTTCTGTTATTTTGTCTATAGAAAATATTTTTTCACGTTTTTAAAGGGGTAACCCGGCAGTTTAGTTTATTTCATTTTCCTTTGTAGTTGCAGAACTAGCTCTTGTAGATTGTGCTGCCTAACCAATGCCGTCAGCAAATTATCTCAAGTACATCTTGAGCAGTTCTGCATATTTCAGCACAAGTTTTCTTTGAAAAGATGGCTTACGTAGACCCATCTGCAAGAAGAAGCTCATTTGGTGAGCTTGACTTCAACAGACACTTAAATGTCTTGCAAAATAGAGGCAGACTCTGAACCTGAAGTAATTTTGTTTTTGAATGCTGCTAGATGATTGTTATTAAGGAGAGAAGGAAGGAGGGGTAAAGCATGCCTGGAAAACATTGCTGGTCATTGGCCTGTACTTTTAGAAGAATTATTCACTCACTTCAGCAGATATTTTTCTCCAAGTATTCCAGAGATCATACAGATTTAAAGCACTTTCAGATCAAGATTTTGGGTCTGTTCAGCCATCTCAATTTTTTCAACGTAACACTCAGACTACTACAGAGACCACAACTAATTATTCATAGTTTTGAGCAGTTGAAGAGTAATTACTTAAAATTTAATTCTTTCAGTAAAGTGCCTACTATTCTTCACCTCTACAGCAACTATTGTGTTTTCAATCCATAATATTCAGAAATCATCAACTATGTCTGATATTTTATGTCATTCATATGCTTTTTCATGAGAGCTGCTTTTCTGCAGGGGCAGCTTAACATGGGGAGGAGTTCCTTTTCTTTCCTTTATATTTTTTTAAAGAAAGAAAGGTAAGATTTTCACAAAATCACTTCCTTTGGTGATTTTAAGTTTTAGTAAATTTTAGTAAACTTTGCACTGCCAGCAGTGTAGGTGGCATCTCAGCAAAGCAGAGTAGAGAGGAAGAATCACCTCCCTCAACCTCTTGATGCAGACCAGGATATGGTTAGCATTCTGTTATTATCTGTGACTATATTAGCCATTGCTTCTGACTTCAGTGCTCCCCATTTGAATGCCAGAATAGATACCCAATAGAGATCCCAAATAACTGCAGGATCTGATGGATCCTGCCCGTGGTTGTGGCAGGCTGTGCTAAGCCGAGGTCGTTGTGTGGCTTCACCCCACTTTTGGCTCGACCCCATGGGAGCTCAGCACAGACAAGGGGCTCTGGCTGGGCAGCTGTTTCTGGGAAAGAACAGAAATAAGCATTACTGCTTCCCTGCCTTCCCTCCACCACAAACAGCCTGACAGGTATTTGAGTAGCAGGGACTTGTCATGCCTGCCTTCATCAATAACAAAATTAAAATCTTGATTGTCATTAAAGAAGCCTTTTTTTTTGTATTTTTGCTAGGCTGTAACAAGCATTTCAATTGTTCATTTGTGTTAATGTTGCAAGATAGGGTGTAACCTGTAGACTAACTAATTAAATGCTCTTTGATTTTGAGTGAAGTGTTTGGTACAGTCTAGACAACAGAGTCTAATTAGCGCTGGATGTTTAATGGAACTAAAGACCCATGAAAAGTAAAAGGTGCTGAAATAAAAAGTCAGTGAGAGAGATGTAAAGATAAATTATAGTGAAATAAGGAAAACAAAATAACCCTTTGCTGTGATAGAAATACCATTCCCTCAGGAAAAAAATAAAGCACTATATTAATTATGAAAATTTGAAAAAATCCAATCAAATCCAATGTCCAGCTGTTTAGGGTAATATAATGGAAAGCTATCCAAAACACATTATGTCAGCAAGCTACAAATTAAGGCATTTTGCACTATCTCACTGCATTTCATTTCTTCCAGGCAACAAATTCACCCCAGTATTTTTACAATAGAATAAAAACTCTGTGTGTATTGCTTTGTGAGCTATGATTCACAGCCTCTCAGCAGGAAATTGAATGTTTGCCTTAACAGCACCTTCCTCTGTCTGTAAATGTAGCCAATTTGTGATTTTTCTCAGCTGAGAAAAAGGTGGATGCAACTTTCGATTAGTACGTTGTTAAGTCCATATAAATAAAGAAAAAAAAACCTAACAAAAAACACCCTAACAAAACAAAAAACCCCAACCAAACCCAAAATTAAACCAAAGAAAAACCCAAAAAATTCCCACACCTCAATAGATTGGTCAGCTTTAAACCAATAAACTTTTATTCAATGCATGTGTTCTCTCTAAGAAGGGATTAAACTGAATGGGTAAGGAATAACAAAGCTGGACTGCCCCCTCAGCTCTGCACTAATTCCCTGCTACTATCATCTGCTGAAGAGCTGGGAGAAAGCTGCACCAAATCAATGCCAAAAGCCATGGCCCACTTAGTTCTACAGCTCCTCTCTCTTTCCCAGGAACCACCTTGTTTTGCAAAGGGGAGTCTTAATTTTAGGTTTGGCGGCACACTTGGTTTTCTCCTGTTTTCTTTTAGAGCTTTTGAGTGTATTTTCAGTTTAATTATTCTGAAGAAAAGCAAGTGAACAAAGGAGTCAGGAAGCCAGTAATACACTGTACGTATACTACTAACACTAGTTTCTGAATAGGATAATTTAGAAAAAAATCCAGACTAAAAACCCCCACCAAAACACAAACAAACTAACTAACTAACTAAAGGAAAACAAACAGCCACAGCAATTGCAGTACAAAATCAGATCCCTTAATCCTGCAACAGCACATCAGTAGATTTATAATCCAGCCCTTGCTTTCTAAGAAATAACATTTGCCTAATGATGTACAGCATCCCTGCCTGGGGGATGCAGTAGGGCAAGGATCACTCCAAGGGCAAAGCTTCCTGAGGAGAGACATGTGCCCTGTGCTTTGTGGCAGACTGCTGGGGAGCAGAGCTGTGCTGTGGGTCAGTGCAATGCAGAAGTGGCACCTGGCCCCTGTCAGACATGAAGAACAGGAGCTTGAGCAGCTCAGACTTTGTTTAGCTCTCATGGAGCCGGAATAAAAATGGCCCAGTGACTCTGGATGCCCCTCCTGCCTTTGAGCTCTGTGGCTTTTCTCCTTACACCTCACATTGTCACAAGACAATGCTTGCCTTCTACATAAAGCCACTGTACCCTCCTCCATCTCTTCAAAACATAAAAACCAGGATATTGTATTCCCGAGCTAGGCTCCTGTGCAGCACTGAGACATGCTTCCTGGGAGAGACCCCAGTTAAGTCATGGCCAGGATAAACTTTGATAAATTTGGTAGAGATTAGCAAACACTTGGTGGGCATTACAGTGCAGCCTTGGAGCACAGGAGCTGTTTTCCTTCTGGTCAAAAATAAACAATATTAAATAAATAAGTAATTTTTAAAAGTGTTCCAGAAATACATCAATGTACTTCATCTGCATATTGCAGTTCATCCCAGGGGATCAGAATCAATGTAATTCAAAGCAGCCCTCCTGACTTGGGTATAGCCTGAAAACCAGATAGTTCACACTGAGTGTTCCTCCCTACCAATATCTTTCTATTGCTGTTTTCCGATGCAGCTGCAGCCACATTGCTCAGACGATGGGTTAAATGCTTTCACCTTCTCTACTTGTCAGTCCTGAAGCTACTGCTATTGCTGAGAAAAGGAAAGAACTGACTCAGCAGTCACAGCAGCAGGGCTTCATATAGATCAGCACAGCACACAAGGTGGCACCATATGTTCCTGCCCTTCAGCATCTAACAAATATCAATTAATTCCAGCAGGCACCAACACAGAAGCAAATACTAATTAGAGATTTGGAGAAAGTGGTGGTATTAGCAGTCTAAATATTGGGGGAAATTCATGCTATGCTTAGAGGCATTTGAAGGAGGACAAACTGAAGGTCATTTGCATATTTGCATTTAAAAAGCTGTGATGGCAGTCAGCCACCCCCCACTCCCTACAACATGCTAAACCAGAGTTAGCTTGGTCAGAGGAGATTTGGAAAATGGGCTTAGAAATTCATATTGGGTGCAATGAAGAACAGGCTCTTGTGTGAGTGGCTAAGAGGAAGAAAATACTGAGTTAAAGAAAGACACCTTCACTCTGGAGATTTGAGAATGTCACAGAGCACCCTAGTGCTGCTTATCCATAACTAAGTAACAGAGTAAGAAGCAATCATTTCTTCAAAAGCACAAATCTACCTCTTGTTATATGCAACATAATTTATTCATATTTACTGCAGTTTTTATAAGGCATTTATTCTCTATGACTGGGAAGCTTGCATGCTGACAAGGAAGAGGAGACTTAAGAGCTCTTGTTCCATAGATAGTGACAAAGCAGAAATAGATCTTATTCTCTTTTTTTAATGGGATATTTGTTATATCTACTAACAAAACCCGCTGTTTTCTTTAATGTCTTAAGTACAGTGACTTGATGACAGGAGTCTACTGCCAACAAGGGAGTGGAAGTTGCAGGTAGGGGCTCTGTTTAAGGGAGCCCTAGCAGTGAATTAAAACACTGTAAGGTCAAAGTTCAGCCATAAGAGTTTGTGCATCCAAGCACTTTCAAAGATTCTAGTCCAGAGGATTAGAATATCGACAGCAGTGACATAATCTTCACTCTGTGCAGTGGATAAACCCCCTCCAAAAAAAAAACCCCAACCAACCCACCAAAAAAAACCAAAAAAAAAACTAAACCCACCAAAACAGACAGAATTAAACCCAAAACAGATTTACATGCAGGTGGGTATCTTGAAATTTTATCTTTCTTGCCAGAGTGCCTAAACCCATGGAAAAGTAGCTTTCAATATTGACTACAACTTAACAGAGCCATTGACTCTTGTGAAATCCCACCTCACCACCTACAACCTGTCAAATGATTTCTACTGCAATGTGTGCTGGCAGTCAGAACTATTTTCACAGAAAAAATTAGAGTAAGGAATAATTATTGAGTTTCCAGCTGTAATTTCATAGAACTTAGAGGTTTTCTTTTCCTCCTGTGCCAGGGCAAACAAAGTCTCTGGAGATCAACATCCCAAGTATTTCTTTTGGAGCAGAGGAAAATCATACCACTGGTGGCTTGTCCTTGTCCATTAACTATTCTTTGTTTTCCAAGGTAAATTAATGAAGTCCATTGTTTTTCTGCTTTGTTTTGGTTTAAATTTCTGGCTCTGTAGAAACTTTGTTAATGCTGGAGGTAAAATGACAAAGAGCTAGTTCAGGCTTAGAAGGTGAGAAATGTGGAAAACTTTAGCCCAAAGCTGGTTTTTATGACTGATTAAGTAGAAACAACTGGATCAACAAGACTACTGCAAGGTCTGCATGTCATCTGCTATTCCCATGGATTAGTGCTGAGAAGGAAACAATTAAATGGATGGAGCTCAGAAAGGTAGAAAGTATCCTTGAACACTGCTCATGGAATTATTTGAACTGAAACTCCTCAAATGTGAATTAATATCTGATGTTGGGTGTTCCTGAAGTCCCAGCTGTTTCTTTATGAGGAGAGAGGCAAGGGGAGGGAGATTTCAGCATTGCTGTTTTTGCTTAACTCACCACAGCAAAACCAGATCTCCAAAATGAAGTCACAGCCCCAAAATATGGCCTTTTCACTGTCCATCAGTTCACATTCCCTTGAAGACTGTGAGTGGCACAAGGTCACTCAACTTCAAAAAAGCATTCAAAAAGCCCATTAAATGCTTACAAGAGAGAAAGCACTGAGATTTGTGAGAGAAACTTTTGCACCAAGGACATTCACAAGAACAAGCCACCTTCTAATCCTGAAAAATTGAAAGGCATGTGAGACACCACTTCAGGATAGTTTAGTGGTTAAACAAAAATGCAGACAAAATATCAAAACAAATTTTCATTATACCCATAATTTACTATAGTTTCCACAGCATTTTTTTCCTCTCTCCTTTCTCAGTGAAGGACTTACATGTGAAATCATCTACCTTAAAGGCAGCTATGGCCTGACTTTCTGCCATCGTCACCATGTCACCATTTCCTATTCACCCTAACAGCCCCACTGATTTTCTTCTTACTCAGATCTTACCTTTAATTCAAGGACTCTAAAATTCCCTGCACTAAGCTTTGCTGGACTTTTGAAAGAGCAAGTAATAGTCAGGTAATTTAGTGACCACAGTCCTAAAGTCTGAAAGAAAAGACAATACCCAGAGGATAGCCAGAGCCTGTTTTACATTTCTAAGCCATTTAATTCATGACCTAGCCCAAAGAAAAATCGGAATCCCTATCAGAAGGTGAAGTGCATAGACTTAGAGAGATCTGAGAGGATCTGTGTGTCAAATGAAACAAAAAACAAACTCCAACACTAGAAGACAGTAATGGATGCTACCCATGCAGTACAAACCAGTAAAATACCCTTGCAGTCACACACTTTGGCATTCTAAACACCAAAAAAAACCCTCACTGGGTTTTAAAATAAATCCTAGCCTCTAACCCTGGCCTTCAGGTATGTTTCATCCATGGAGGAAGATAATGGAGAAGCCTGAACTGTCAAAGGACTTTTAAACAGTAAATGAACAAAAAATAATTTCTGTGGTTATCCTGCTCTCAGGAAGGTGAAATTCAATAGTAAAAAGTAAATAGTTTTTGCTTTTTTTTTCTGAAAAAACTTATAATTTTTGATAGAAACACTAGAATACTTAATCCTAATAAGATATGACTCTATGATATTTGGTAAATATGTGATATGGAAAGAAATTACATTAGTGCTTTACTTGTCCATCAAAATTCTTAAGATATTTTTCAGGCTTTGAAAGAGTCTCATGGGAGAGTTTGGTAGAAAGGAGGATGACACTTTTGTGATCCAACTGACAGCTGGAAAGGCAGCAGCAATTTTCCTGTTGAATTCAGGCTGCTGTATGATAAATGCTGTTTTAAATTGAAACCTTGATAAATGTTTGCAACAAGAGAAGCATTGCTGACCAAAGGACACATGCTAGGCAGCACAGATTATTAAAGCAGTATCACTCCAGTTCTTATGTCTTTAGCAATTCTATATGTGACTACAAACCAAAGGAAAGGTTTGATCCAACTTATTTTGTGAACAAGTTGTAATTTGTGTCTGTAGAGCCCCGTGGATTTTGGAATTGGGCTCTGTTGCTGGATCAGAACAGTGGGTGCACAGCTGTGCACAGTGGCACTGAGGGAGCACCCATGTTTTGTTTCCTCTCAGCTGGTCCAGGGGTTTGAGGTTTGTAGCTCACTACAAAATGACACTGGGACAGCAAAAGCATTTGTCATATTCACAAAGAAATACACAGGCCAATTTTTTGACCTCTTGTCTGGAGAAAGAGGTAAATGAAACTTTTCCATGCTCTGTGTGTTTCTGGGTGGTGCTGGGATTTTAGTCATCTGTGTATGGACCTCAATCAGTAAGTTGCCACACAAAGGCAAAAAAGGAGGAAAAAACAAACAACCATCTAGCACAAAAAGCCCTGCTGAGGCTGCACTCAAAGTGCTTTTACAACATAAATAACAAAAGCAATTTTACAGCTTGGTGGCTGAAGTGACATAGCTGTATGGAGCAATTATTAAAGTAGACAAAAAGCAGATTTTCCCATGTGGGTCAGCCTACACCCATCACTGGGGCTGTGCAAAGTTGTGGGGTGGAGGAGGGTACAGAGCATTTTATACCTGGCAGTAGGTTCTGGTAAAAGGAGGGCTTTTGATCTTCAGAGTGAGCCTTAATCCCTCTTCATGGTGTTTAAAGTTAGGGAACACCACGGGAATTAGTGGAAATCAAATAATTTGCTAAACCCTGTCTATTCAATTCAGAAACGCTTATCAAGGATTGTTTATTTTCAGGCATAAAAATTATTGATTCAGAAGGATTAGCTGGGCCTGGGAAGTCAATGCCAGACTACAGAACTGGAGACAGAACCTGAATATAGCAGGATCTGAAGTCAGATTGGCAGAAACTATAGAAGAGTGATAGGATAGGAGAGTAAAGAGGGAGCAGATTGCCCAAGAGGACAGGGCAAAGCCTGGCAAGGATATAGATGCTGGGAAATTAGGGACAATTAGCAAAGCAGGGGTAATAGGATCCTATCTGGACCTTCTAGGCTTCTCCTAGCATGAAGAGACAAGTACTTGGCTGAGAGGTGTGAGGTGCTGTAGGGCAAAAGGAGCAGCAGGACAGGTGTGATGGGGACAGACTGCTCTGCCTGGGGTCTGCAGTCCCCAGCAGTCCTCAGAGGCCAGCCCAGGACAGTGTTGAGGATGCACACTGGCTGAAAACCTGGTGTGTAGGAGGAGAAAAGGGGCTAGGAGAAAAGGTCTGCCTTGCAACCAGAGTTGCTCCTACAACACTCATATAAAGCAAAGCTATTTTCACTTTTTAAGCTAGGAATCCAGTCTATTCCGACCTGTTTGCCATGTTTCAAGTTAACATAAAATGTATAAATCTTCTATCATAAAAGATAAAGAACTAGCATAATTTAGCACCTAAAATACAGCTTTCTATCACAGCTCTCTCTATTTCTGTTCAACATTTGAAAGGAAAAAAATGTCATTTCTTTGTTCTGAGCTGGTTTGCTTATCCTCTGAGGATTTCTTTCAGAATAAGCCATGCTCACCCATCTGCCCACAGATCTCTGCAGCCTGAAGTGGATTCATTTTCCACCTGTCATTATGCCATCATTTACTAAATTTACTAGAAATTTTTAAAAGCAGAGAAAAGGGAAATAGTAAATAGAAAACCTCCAAGCTCTTTTTCTGGATTAACAGAGAGTGGGGAAAGTTTGATAGAAAATGGACAGTGGACACTGTTGCTTTATCGACATGGTATTCAGTTCTGTGCAAACTCTGTTAAATTTGTTCTATTTGTGAAGGTCCAAGCTACAGATGTATATACCTGACAGCTGAACGAGTAATTATAAGCAAAAGAAATAGTACACAAGCTTGGGAATGGAAACCAGTTCATAGGAACAAAAATTGATCAGAAGGACTGCAAATCCTTCAGCCTGGCACAAAAGAGACTTCTCTGATGAGCATGGCAAGAAGGGTCATGGGTGAAGTAAACTGGCTCCAGGCTGCCTGTCTCCATTTTGCAGAAATGTGAAGTAGCTTCACAGATGGAAAGCAAGGGGAAACAGTATGACCACCACACTTCTCTGAAGACAACTCTAAGGCAAAAATCTCTCCTTGTATAACCAACACATTCAGCTCTTGGCTTACAAATAGGAAGTGCAAAGCAGATGTATGAGATCCCATACACCACTATGGGTTGACAAAGTTTACTTACCCTGGGGGAAACTACATTTTTCAGGGCTGGTCCTACCAGGGCTGTAAGCTCCATCAGACTACAGCACTTATAGCACCACACCACAGAAATCTTGTTCTGAAATGCAGGGAAAACATTAATTAAAACATAAAGTGCCTGTACAGTCATTTTCCCAGGGTCACGAACAATTGCTTTGCTTGACGTGAAGACTTAATGTAATGACTCCAATCCAGTGAAACAAAAGAATTGGAGGCTACAAAGCACCAGTGTTGGAATTCATTTTTGAAAAAAGTTCTGGCTTTGCTTTTGCTTAATTCATTGCAGTTTAAAAATATTTTTTCTTTGCTTATAATGACAGTAATTTACCACAACAAGGAGGAAATCCAGACAGGTGTGGCATGGGTTGTGTTATCCTAGACTGTTATCTTAGCTGGGCTAGGCTGGCGGTGGCCCTGCCATTGCTGCCTGAGTGGGGTCCAGCCTCCTGTCCCTCTCCCCTCAGCCTCACCAAACCATCTTCATCCACCATTTCAAACAGCAGCTGTGCTGGTGCTGCAGCTTAGGCTTGCAATTAAATTAAAGGCTGAGGTCTTTTTGTGAAAAACGCCATGGGATTATGAATGATCCCAAGCAATCAAAACAGGACATCTCTAGCACAAGAGGGCTGCTGCTGCTTGTTGGTGCATCAGGGAAATTGTTCAAGTAGTTATCAGCTGCCTGATACCATTTACCTGCTGTGATTCAATGATTCAATTCCTCCACAGGCAGGAATCTCGGTGATATGTAGATATCCAAGCACATGGATAGGTACCCAAAAGCAATGTTCAATCCCCCAGGTTCACAGCTTTCTAAGGAAAAAATTGGTGCTTAAGTGCTTCTGGAAATTCCCAAAGAAGCAAAGCTTCTCAGGTAAGCCTGATTTCCACTTATTTCAAAGAGCTATATATCTTTGAGGATCTGCTTCTAACTGCTTTATAACTCCAGATTCCAGCATAAGATGGAGCCAGACCCTAAGTTTGCACTGCTCTGTGTTTTCTGTAGCATTGACTAGTTTTTTTACTTACAGAAGAGTGCTAGCAGGCAAACTCCAGAATGATTCCCATATGCCCAAATGTTACAAAGACCACACTTGGATTGATTGGCACACTGCTCTCATGGTCCTCACAATTTGTTGTAGAATTTGAAGAGTTTGAAATAATCACACTCTATCACATCTGCACTTGAAGGGAAACATCTAAAACTTTTTTTATATTCTAAATGAATTGAAACTATCAAGTTGCTACTTCACAGCTGGCATTAATGAATCTACATGCTGTACATCTTCTACTGGCCAAGGAGCTCTGCCCTAATGCACAAAACATGGAAATGAGGGTTGCATAGGGACACTGAAATAAAAGCAAAGCAACTTTGTGAGAACATGGCCTATTACTGTGTTAGTAAATGGGATCTGCAACCAAAATAAAATATCTGAATAGACTGAAGCAAGAATGAAACATGATACAAACTCCACTTATGTCCCAGGGGACAAAATGTGATTTGTTAACACCCACAGTAGCTGCTCGTGGCAGAAATATGTCAATGAGTATTGCTCATATGGAAAGGCAGCAGAATTCCTGTTTCAGCAAAATCTGTTGAGTACGGGGTTTGTCATAAGCTGCTGATGTTACACAGTATCATATCCAAGGTGCTGAAAGACATCAGTTTTTTTTCTTTGGAACAATTGCCAGAGAAATACCTGATGGGTCAATGGCCTTGCTACGTGGGGGGAAAATTGATGGGCGTCTTTCTTCAGGAATGCATAAGTGATTATTTGCACTTGTTCATTCTGCAAGAGAGAAAATGTTTGCATGTGAGCAATAATAAATTGGGCACTTTAAATAGTTGATCCTCTGCTGTCAGAAAAATGTCAATACAAAGGCAGTTTCCAGTAGCTAAGATTTGTAATAGAAATTCAAGCCCTTTGTGCAAAGGGCATTGGATTTAAGGATCTCATCTTTTTCTGTAGTGGAAAAATAAGTAAAAACCCTGTCTATTTAGGTGAATCCATACGCTTGATAAAAACTTTATAGGATTTTCAACTGGCTATTTGATTTAGAATGAATCCATTTAAACATTGTTATTCTTACCCTTATTTTTAGCTGAAATGCTGGATTTTGCTAATGCATGTGGCTGGTTAATGGGGTCACTGCAGAATTGAAAGAATAATTGTCAGAAACAGGGTAAATTGTTTTCTCTGCAGTTTATTGTTACCATTACTCTTTTGAGATGTATATCAAACAAAGCTACCTAAATTGCCTCAGAGAACCTCATTGCAAAGTGATAGATTCCAACAATTTAGCTGAAAGGATAGGTTTGCCTTTATGGTCTTAACACACTGCCCCCTCCCCAGTTCAACAGACATTATGGTTTTGTCTCTGAATAAAGAGTTACAGTTCTGCTACTTCACCTTCATTATATCGCTGTGACTGTCACTATGTCAAGAAGACTTCCTATATACTTTTTAAAATTTCCCAGGGCAAGAATAATTATGCAGATTATAACCACGGTTTCCACAAAATGCATTACAGCAACCTTTATGAACAAAGTTCATGGAAAATGGAATGGAAAGACACATACACAGAACTTGATCGAGTCCTGCAGTAAAACTTAGAGGATATTTCTTCTGGAATGCAGTTATATAAAAGTGACTTCTGATTTCTGACTGAATGGCTTCTTACAATAGCCAGTCATATCTGTTTAGCTGTTTGACAAAAATTACTTTTATTGCCTCTTCCCCTTGAGATACAGGATGTACCAATGCCATTTTAAAACTCTCCTTTCAGTACAGAACCATCTCTTGCCGCCAGAAAGAGACAAAGACTCCAGCAAGGCCTTTCAGCTCTCCTCTCCCCTGCCTGGGCTCGTGCCTTCAAATGGCCTTCCTCTAACATTTTTTGTTGTTGTCATACAATTTGTAATTTACTGCAAGTATCCAGGGAGGTAAATTGACAGGCAGCTGCATGTTAGGGTGATATTTCTCTCCTGACAACACTAGATGGACCCAGACATAGGAAACAATGTGGTATCATGAGATATTTTTGCTGAATATGACATTTTCAATTGAGCATCTTCAAGACCGCTTCAGCTTTAAATCTGAATTTGCCTGATATAACAAGGATTTGACATTGACCCTTCACCTGACAGTAATACATTTTTTATCTTTTAATAACATACAGTAATGCTGCTTTGTGATTTCAGGGAGCTCTTTGAGTAAACAAATCATATTCATCGCCTAGAGACTAACATGCCTTCCAGAGTCTATAAAGATGAGAGATAAGCTGAAAGGCAGGCTTGAAAAAGTTTTCAGCCATCTAACAGAATATTTTTAGGAGCACACTGCTGCACCAGTTAGACATTGCTACTTATTTTTATTTTTTTTTTAAGGTGCAGTTGTTTGTATGATTTCTTGAATTGATTTCTCAATGCTGTTTGATCCAAATGTACTGAGGGTTTCAAGCTGGGTCTTTATGCCAGTTTCTCAGAAAAACAAATGTTATGTGCACATACTGTCTAGCTGCCTATGCTGAGCAAATCATTTTTGAACCCAAACTTCAATTTACAATTTCTCCTAAACTCCACGTCTCACTAGAAGCAATCCCTTCCAAATTCTGATTCACTTTCTGGTCATCAGCTGTTAGAATGAGAAAAGCAGTCCCACTTGTACCATCACGCCCACACCCCGTGGCAGAAATGCTGAGGCCTGGAGAGTGTTTGGTCTGGCAGAAATGAGTCAGCGTGGGGAAGAGCAGTATTACAGTGAAATAAAGCTTTAAGACAGTGATGCTTTAAAACAGAAAATGAAGACCCTACCAATACAATTGAGGACTTTTGTTTAAAAGGCATTCTTGCAACGTCCAGGGGAACAGTGGGAAACCAACACAGCGTGATGTGCTGCGTGTACCCCTGGGTCTGCCCAGCAGAGCACAGCATGGACTTTCCTCCAGACCCAATTTTGTGTGACAGCTGCCACTTACAGGGAACTTCATTTGGCAGCTGGTGGTAGGAATGAAATGTGTCCAGAACAGTAGGATGACAAAAAATTAATTAACTGTGGTTTAGCTTGGGAAATTAGCTGGATGAGGGGAAGCAGCAAGATTGGTTTGAAATTTGAGGAATAGCCTCAGCAAAGTATTTCAGAATATAGAGGGGACACATGAACATACTCGCAAATGAAGCAGAGTTTCCAAACATGTATTTGGAAGGTGAAGGCAGAAAAACACAAACACACACAGAGAAGATGGAGCATCACCCACATATATGTTTCAAAGTTCCTAATGAGACTTTTGAAACTGTGTTCAAACTGGAAGGGAATATTTTTGTGTAGCACAGTGGAGAATAATTACTGACAGATTGAAGTGAATAGCACATACATTGTACCATTTATTTTATCAATTGAATTTTATGATTTGTTCCTTATCCTACAGTCTTGTAATGGCAGTAAGTGATGATTGTGTGTTAGCATGGGTAATCAGAATGAAAATTAGCCTTTTTCAGTTGAATTAATTGTCTCTATTTATTCTGCTTCCAATTCAGTTTTAGCCATTATTTGTGGTCTATTTTAAAAAGATTGCATCTCTTCTGCAAAACCACTGTCTTCAGCAAAACCACTGTCAGAAATAAGAGTAGTTTTACAAAAACTGAAATAATGCAGTGTTTCTCATTTCAGCTGGCTGTGCCTTCCATACTTAGATTTTGGCTTGAAAAGAAAGCCATTATATTCCGATAATAGTTTTCCCAGCCAAAAGCATGCACTCATATGGAAAAGATTGACTATTAGACTATAGCAAAATCTGTAATCTACACACAATGACATTTTATAATAGCAGCCTAAGCTAAGTAAAGGCATTTTGTTTTTATTAAAAAAAAACCTCCTGAGAAACCACAGGGCTGATGTCTTTGAATCCAGACCAGCAACCTAGTACCCCATTGTGCTTTTGACAAAAGCTGATTTGTTCAGTTCCAGAAAAGTCTGGGATGGTTGCATCAGTGTTTTTGCAACATGGCAAAGGTTGCTATCTGATACAGCTTTGTCTTGCATAGGAACTGAGTCCCACAATTTGTGAAGTGCTTATTACTGATCAACCATAATAATTGCTAAATGACCCAAGGTTCACTTCATTGCCATCAGACCTATGTAAAAAAATCCACACTGTTGCTTTCATTGTGTATTTTGTGGCAAATTTTTCCTCTTGCTCTGCCTTTTTACCCCCTCCCAGGAAGGCAGGAATCCCAAGTCTGTGTAAAGCATCCTCTGAAAAATAAGATTCTCCTGGCACACCCAAATTAGAGGCGAGTAGGATTATACAGGGTGCTGCACACCCAAGTGTTTGGTCACTCTCTGGGTGATTTGGGTGATCCCCAGATTGGTGCTGCTCTTCCTGTCTCTGCTAGATTTTCTCAGAACTTAAGAGAGATGAAAGGCTGTGTGCATAGCTGCTCCCTCTGTGTACTCTGCTGGTTAGAGAACATATTTAAATTGAAGGGTAATAGCATGAGGTGAAGAGTCAGAGAAGCCAGACCACATCTCAAAGGTATCCAGGGATGCTCAATGTTTGCTAAACATGACACTGGATCCCAGCAACCAGTTGGAGAAGAGACCCTCTCTACACAGACTTTTTCCTTCCTGCATCCTTAGTCCATTCCCTCCACCTCTGAACTCACCAGCTTCCCACAACAGTCCTGTGGTGGCCATCCACAGACTTTTCTTCTTCCCATCCCTCACTTCTCCAAAATACAGCTGTGCCCTGCCTGGGCAGATCTGGCTGGGACCTGCCCAGCCCCTCCTGTGCTGGAAATGCTGTTCCTAAGCCCAGGTCCCTCCAAATACTCCCTTCCTGTTTGCCCCAGTCCCTTGTCCCCATATTTGCATCCTGCCCAGTCCCAGAGGTCACCTCACCTGGGAGGGGGCACAGAGCAGGGACAACAGCTCTGCAAAACCCCAAATACACATCCCATCCTGCTGCCTCTTATTTCTCCTCCTCATGGTATAACAGCATCTTCATGCAGCTAATGGGAAAAGGGTGGTTGCTAGTGAAAAGACAAAGTTTTGGAGAAACCTTCCTCTTTCACAAGATACCTCCACTCCTCTAGCCCAGCGGCATTTGTTTCTCTGCCTTAGAAAGCAAGGAAAACCCTCCCCAGTGAGCTGCCATGCTGATGCACACAAAAAAAAATAAAAAATATGTGGAGCACAGGTTTTGGGAAAGGTTTTCCTGTACCTTACACAGTGGTAGGAAGAGTTAATATAAAAAGTAGCTGAGTGTGTGAATCTTTTAAGTGATTCGATCAAAGCGGAAGTTTCTAGAGACCCATATTTTAGTTATACAGGAACTTTTAATGGGAAGTTTTACTACAGCATATACTAGTTACTGCATTACTCCCATGTGCAGAGGAGCAAAGGATAATGCTGTCTGGAAGATATACAACTTCCCATTTCCTGTGCAGTAAATCATCTTGTGTAGGAGAAGAGGAGTCTGCAATTTCAGACATTCTTGATGTCCTATAATGTACCAGCATAGCTTTTAATTAAAACTATGGAGCAGGAGGGGCTTTTATTTCACTCCAGAGCAGGATGGGTGGCAATGATGAGAAGGGGATGACTCTTTGCGTGTTAACTTGCAATAGTACCAGTACTCCTCCCATGAACAGCCATCTGGTGCCTGGGAACAAAGGGGCTTGTTATTATAGGGCACATCCTCTGTTGCAGAGCCCACTCACAGAGACCTGGCAGTGAAGCTCAGAAACCTGGCATGCCCACGAGACTCCAGTCTCATGAATCTTCAGGCAAAATGTGACACTTCACTGAAAACCCTGAGAATGAGTCAATGAAAAAGTCGTCTCCTGTGTCACGTGCATTGCCTGCAGGGAGCAAATGTCCCAAGGCAGACCTGCAGAACAGCAACTACGAGGACAAAAGAACGGGAGCTCTGCAAATCAATTTCTTTGCACCAGAGGGTGTTTGCATCTGCGTTACTCTTTGGACAGATGTGGCCACTCACCAGTTCACTGAAGTAAGCTAGAGATCTCCTTACATTAAGAAACATTGCCAGTTAATTGGGCCTCGAGCAGTGGAGAGTGGGGGTCTTTTCTCAAAGAAAAAGAACTGTAAAAATCAAAGGCTGTAGCTTCACATTCAGTTCACAGCCATCTCGGAAAATTTCGGGGGTCAGAACCCCAGTGTCAGAGCCAGAGAGGCCATCAGGATCACACAAGGGGTACCTGAGTCACCTGCCACCATCTGCAAAGAACCAAGAATCCCACTTTGAGGGGGACAGAGATTCTAGTCTGCAGTCAGGGCCAAGGCTGCTTTGTCAGACTCTGGCTCTCAGTTTCTTGCCACTAACAGAAGAGCCTTAGGGTCAGACCTCTCTTCCCCCTGGCTGCCAGACAAATTTGAGGCCAGTCACTCCTGGGCTGTCACAAGCCATAGATCGGCTCTGGTGTGACTGGAAACACATGGCCCATGTGTGATAGTGTCCACATGTGAAGTGATACCTGGGATAACACTGGCCTCTGGTGAAGCAGGTGTCTCCTCAGGCATTATTTCCAGCTGCTCTCTCCAGGTGCTGACAATGGGGCTGCCTGCCGCCTCATGGGCCCTTTTTTGTGCCCCTCTTCTAAAGCAAATCCTGCTGACACATCCTCAGGACAAAGCTTCAAGCCAGTGCTCACTTAGATACTTTCCCCCAGTTCTGCTAAGTGCCATCCTACACAACACAGCCACAAAGGCAATTTCAGAGCCGGCTGTCAGGCTTGCCTCCCCCTGTGCTGCCTTCCCTCTCGTTGAGAGCAGCAAATGCAAGCAGCTTGTCTCCCTGTCCATTGCCTTCTCAGCCCCCTGTCCCCTCCAGAGCTACTATTGCTCCTTCAGTGGGATGCCAGGTCTCTCATGATCAGTCAATTATGCCAAACACTACCACTTCTGGGTGGATTTTTCAAACAGTCCAACTTCTCTTTTTCCACACTGTTTATGTTAGGGAGCAGCTCCCTGTAAATGTACAAAGTGTCACATTTTCTCATTTTAAATGCATTCTTAAAAGACTTTCTTTGGAACAATAGCTGCAAAAATATGTCAAGAAGAGAATCAGTGCTGTGCAAACTAGCTCAAGCCTTTCCTGTTTCTGCCTCCTTGCCTCTCTAGGCTGCAAATTCTTTTACCAGGCTGAAGCCTACAGGACCACAGGCTCAGATCCACATTTCCCCCATGATTTTACATTGCCTGCAACAATCAGGTTGTAGGCCAACAACAGCAGCTCAACAATAAAGCAAGACATGCAACTCACACCTTGACTGAGAGTGAATGACAACCTTTTTGCTTGTAGTGAAAATATAAAGAAATTCCTTTAGCACCTACAGGAAAAATTTTAGGTAATTGCTTTCCATCAGTCCAGCAGGGGAATACAGCAAACCACCATTATTCACATAGGCTTTACCTTTTCCCCAGGTGAAATCAAAAGGAATGGGGTTTTCAGGCTTGAAATTTGCTTTCCAGGATGTGGTACACGGCCAATTCCCGTCCCTTTGTAGTTTGAAAGACATTGTGATGGTCTGAGCTAAAACCCTTGCTAAACTCTGCATCCAGTTCAGCCATTCCCACTGCTACTATTGAAAAACACTGGAATAGTGAAAGGCCTCAGGTGCAATGCTCCCCAGGTCCAACATGATGCAAATCCCAAGAGTTGCACTGTTCCCTGCAGAGGGCACACGAAGAGATTTCCTATTATCTGCTAAATATTTAGTGGAAGTAGTTGTGGTAGTGGTGTTAGAGCCTTATAGCCCCAGTGATATTTAGGTATTCTTCAGTTTTCTTTACCTGGTGGAAGTTTGCATTGGTAACTACAACCCACAGGCTACTTGCTGAAACTGCTTCATGCTGAGTTACTGGACTGCTGGAGAGAAAGAAGCTGCTTACAGAAGAATCCTAAAAAGAGCAAGAAGTTGCATGTCAGACATAAAGCCACTCCAACTACTGGCCTTTTAGAAATGAGGGAAAGCTCCAGAAGTCAATGCAACTTCCACAGATTCTGCTCTGACTACAAATTATATTTTAAAATGTGTAAAAAAAAAGTTTTCTAAATGGGTTTAACTGAAATAGTAAAATAAGGAGTTAATTTCCAGAATTTGTTGAAAAAAAATCTGTGAAGTGTTTGGGAACTCTAAAACCCAACCAGTAACTGCTCTGCTAAAGACAAAATGGGAGGCAAAGGGCCTTTAAGTTCACAGCTATAATTGACTTTGGATTTGAGCATATTAAAAAGAAAACATGATGTAATGACCTTGATTAGTCCTTTTTCTAACCGTTTCATATTTAAAAAAGAAAAACACAGCAGTTCTTCCTTCTATAAGTTAATATTAAGTTCTGACATACATCTTGAACAACAGATATGTGCATACTCAGTCTGAAGACAGCAACTCTAAGGAAGAGAAGCCTCATGAGACCTTGGACCACTGCACTGCGTCCTTGGAAATCCTGGAAGAAAAAGCACCACAGTCAGTAGGTGACACTAAAAAGTACTTAACTCAAGTGGTGCTAAGAGAGTTGCAGGTGCACAAGAGAATTAGGGGGTACCAGCTTGAAATTGTTTTCTTTTCACTCTGTTATGGGAGACTGCATTCCACATTAATCTTTCCAGGAGTGTCTTGCACCACAGAAACCAGAATTATATAAAATTTCTCATTATGTCTGCTTAATTAGGCAGAGGAGTTTGTAAACTTATCAAAGTATAATATAAGCACAGTCTGACGTTTTGATTGTCAAACACTTCAAACAACTCTCTCTCAAGTCCTGCTCACACTGAGCAGCGAGACACAAAAATGCAGTTACATGCTCCAAAACACATCAACCTTTCCCTTTTTATCCTGACTATGGCTTTGCTGCAGTTCTCCATCAGCCCTTCTGAGTAGTGTTGGAATCAAACAGCTCTAAAGGAGTGTTTGAGGCTAAAGGAGTGTTCCCCAGGTGTCAGCAGGGGCAGCAAGGGGTGGGTACAGCTTCCTCCTCCTGAGCAGCCTGTGCACAAGCCTCAGCCCAGATTGTCTCCTGTGGCTGGAAAACACAGGAAACT
The DNA here is from genome assembly GCA_013397245.1 of Thryothorus ludovicianus. Lineage (NCBI taxonomy): Eukaryota > Metazoa > Chordata > Aves > Passeriformes > Certhiidae > Thryothorus > Thryothorus ludovicianus. The sequence goes on from VZTB01003872.1 coordinate 151,048, forward strand.
GTTTGCTGCAGCAAGTGAACAGAGCTCTGCTACTATAATGAGTTGCATATGCAAGCCCCCAAGCTCTCACTGAGGGAGCATTAATTACACATTGGGAAAAATCAGGCAGCAAACTAGGAGGTGAGCAACTGGTGCTTGCTGCCATCCTGCTCTCGTGGGTTTACCTCAGTGCAGGACCGTGGGGGAAAACATCCCATTTCCTCAGGCCAGGCTGGGATGCCTCCTGCAACCTTTTCTCCTGAGGAAGGAAGGAGACAGTGCCTCTTGCTTGCCTGACCGAGGCCAAGGGAGCAGTCCAGGTGCACAAGGCAGGAGGAAGGAGCAGGCAAGATCAGGGATACCACTGAGCACCCACTGGCCAGTGGGCAACAATGAGGAGCTGGTTCAGGGACTCTGCCCAGATGAAAATTATCAATAAAAAAATCTGGGTAAGAAAAGTGCTGATGGGCATATAATCATATGTCTGCAGGTCTTAAATGCATTTAATTTACAGTACATTAACACCAAAACTGTTGAAATAGATGATGTGCAAAGGAACCACATTTTTAATATACGTCTCATCAAATCCCAAGTTTCACTAAATGGAAATGCTTCACTTTGCAACCTCACTCTGACACTCCCCTCTTGTCAGTCAGTCCCTTGATCTGTGCAGTTCTACAGTACCCATAGGGAGGGAGCTACTTCTACTGTAGCTTTTTTACTTTTGTTGGAAACTACCAGACCTAGCGAGTAGCTGGAGGCAGTGTGACAGCTCTAAATATCTTGAATCCAATTAAACTGAAGATAAAACAATTTTTTTCATTGCAATGCATTATCCTTTTTATAACTCCATGCACTGTAGAGCTTCCAGTTCATTATGTGTAACCATCAGATATTAAAGAAAAAACAAAACAAGAAGTCTGGGACTAGCAGATTTTTCCCACAGATGAAACTGTATTCTCACATACTAAAACAACCAACCGTGAAATATTTTGCTATTTGACATCAAGAGATTCCAAATATTTCTCCAAGGTACAGCAGTTTCACTTCTCAGATTTACTGCCCAAGCCTCTCTTTGGAGTCGTTATTTCCCCACCACTGAGAGTATGTTTACAAAGCCAGGTTGTCTGTATTTCCCTCTCTCCCCAGCAGCAAAATACAGCAAATTTCATACGACTGGTCTATGGCAAAGCTGAGCTTCAATCCAAGAAAATAATAAATCTGCTGTACTGTAAACATGGCAAAGAAAAAACCAGCTATTTCATCTCTTCTCCCCATACACACACTGGATTCTCCATTTAATAGGCACTGACAAAATGCAGCTACAGAAAATACTTTGCTTTACTGAGTCTGTACAATGAACGACCTTAACTTTTCTGGTAACTTAAGAAGATAACATTGTCACCATCAGTATGCACCTTTCAGAACACTTTTAGACACCTTTGGGAACATCACTGCAGATGAGCCATTGCACACCTCTCGGGGTCCTGCAGGGCTACTCCCCATCAGCCCGGCTGCTCTGCTTGTCATAAAGCACAACTCACAGCTTCCTGCTGCTTCAGCCAGCAGAAAAACAACCGGTCAGGAAGAAAAGGAGTAAGCTACACTCATTTCAGGAGAGATTTGAATAGTTTATTTTGCCCAATCAAGAGCCCTTCAGCATAATGACACATTCATATACACATATATGAACATTTTTTTCTGAAACATTAATGTATAATACATTTTAATTTTAAAATACCAGCTGCACAGGTATTTTTATTTACAAAAATATTCCATACTTAATTTTTTAACTTCATTATGATGACATAGTTCAGTCCAAGTACATGTAAGTAAAATAACTCTATGCAATCTAACATAGTTGAGTTTGTAACAGTACAGTTTGCAGTTCATATGAAACTATATTTGTAGACAGATGGATTTGCAACCCTATCTAAAAATGCATATTCCAGTAATCATCCTCAGAAGAGCTAGTGGGGCTCAGCAAGACTTAACTGAAGAAGTTGCAATGAACATAAGGGAAAAAGAAAACACACATGTACACACTAACATATACAGAAACAAGAACTGCTACACATCAAGCATGCTTACCCAGGAGTGGGCAATGTTAGAAAAATTTACGGATGTATTTTTTTCCCCCATGGTGCTGGTACAATGAAACAGCAGCATAACTAGAAAGCAGCATGTTTTCCTAGTTCTAACCACTACAGATAGCAGAGCTCAGGTCTAAAATAACACAGTACTGCTTATTTACAATTCTGTTTTAAAAGGGAATATTTAAAACATGTTCCCACCCCTCTCCTTTTCCATCACCTATGACTGAATGGTAGTGGTAATCCACATACAACTCCTTACGTGTTTTCAACTGAAACAGTTTAACTTCTAGTTATTTGCTTGGTGATATGGAACTTAGGTACTAACAGAAAGAAATACAAGTGTCAAAGTAACCTACAGCTGTAGGTTAGCTCAAACATTTATAGGAGCACATGGAACTACTAAAAGAAAAACTGATTGGCATCTTTCATTTGATTGATTGGTGTTTCTGCCTCATTTCTCTTCTTTTTTTCCGCTTTTTAAAAATCAATGCCTACATCTTTAAGTCTAGACTTGATAAGGTGTAAAAGAAGCCAGAAACAGTACACTCATTGGACTTGAAACAGTAATTAGGTAGATATATTGCACATCTTTATAATGGGCTTACGAAAAAGAAAACAGCCCAGGTTAGCTTCTCAATGAAAACTGAAGTAAAATTGGTTTAACTGATTCATCTACACCTACACCCGTTTTTCCCCTGATTCTGCTCGCTTCCACCCCTCAAGCATCATTAATTTCTGTCTACAGAGTATTTGAAGATTTTGTGGTAGTAGCAAAGTTATCAACAACCACCCAAAAAGACTCAGCTGAACTATCCAGGAAATTGGCTGGCATGAGCGAAGATTCAAGTGACAAGTTGCCCTTCTACCTGGAGAAGGAGGCAAGGCACTGCAGTCCTTCCCTCCACAATCAGAAAGTAGCGGGCACTTCAGCCACAGACTCTTTAAGTTTTCCAACACAAGTTTCAGATACCAAAAACCCCAACAAAACAAACCCACATAGAAACCAACCCTGATTTACATGTAAAGAGCTGATGTATAATCAAAATACACAGATTACTCAAAGAAAATGTTTATTGGACAAATCTCACTTCAGTTTTGGAGAATTTTAAAAGTCCAAGAAATAGTGCAGAAAAAAGTCTCTTGTGTGTACCAGAAAAACACCCAAACCATAGAAAACCAGTCAGCCATGGACTGCAGCTATTGAGAAAACTTTAATATTAGGCTAGTTCCCTATCTTCTTGCTCCATACTTGGAGAATTGTTCAAGGATGTTCATAATGGGAGGTAAAAATAACTGATTATTTTCTGCAAAGCAAAATGGGCTATTTGTCTTCATTGCTTAGTAATTGTATCATCTCGATATGAGATATGAATGTATTCATAAGCTTAAAACAACTTCTATGGATAATATACATACTTTAAGTACTTTGACTTAAAACTTGAACGTAAGTCTTTTTAAAATTAAAGGTAGAAGTGTACATATAAAAATTATTTAAAACTAAAAGTATATTCTTAAGCAGTATGTATAAATATAACAGATTTCTTTTGTATTATCTAGTAACAAATGTGAAAGTGTTGCAGTAATTTATAAACTGAATGCTGACACAGAATACGTGCCTTTCATTAGATTCTATATTGTATATACAGATTTTGCTAAGAAAACACACATTCTAAATAAATCACATAATTAGCAAAGGTGCCTGAAAGTAATCTGTTCTAAAGTCTTTATTGAACATGTGTGTTTATATACAAATAATGAACCTGAACTGCACAAATGCAGAAACAAAATTAATGAATAAAATACCATGATTGAATTAAAGTGCAGGAAAAATTCAAGTTTAAAAGTTCAGGTAAGATCAGTGCCATTAATAAAGCAAAAGAGAAACAAAAAAAAAGAAACAAAAAAAACCCAAACAAAAACTTCCACCCCTCCAAAAAAACTCCAAACCAAAACACCACAAAAAAAAAACCCAAACAAAAAACACCCCAAAAATAAAACATAGAAAGGAAAATAAAAGGAAAACCAAAAGGAAAAAAAAAAAAAAAGAAAATGAACTTGCTTCCAAAAGTCCTCCTTTGGATGTAGCTTTCCAATATCACCTGCCATGGAATTACCACCTCAGGCACAAAAACTTTGCATAAAGACAGACAAGGGACACAGCTATATATTACTATACTTCATAACTGACTGTTTGCTGAAGAACAAATCACTGGAGATGCCTGTGGTGTGACACTTTCAGACTGATTTGGAATACACACATATTTACACATACCAGGACTCAAAAGTTACGATTTGGCAGGACTAAGGTAAAGAGAAGCTTCTTCAGTTTACAGTTCCTAATGAGACACACTACATATAAACAGATAGGTAGCAGCAGGTAGTTTCTTACTTTCATTAAAAAAAATGTAATAGCTCAATTGTATTTTATAGTTTCCCAGACACCCTAAAAAATTTCACACAACTAAAATGCTAGTGAAAAAACCAGGGGTGCTTCCCTGCAAGGATTTCAATACACTTTGCTGTACAAAAGGTACAATAGCACAGTAAGATGCAATGATGTGTGTGATTGCCTTCCTTCCACTGGGAAGGAAAAAGTAACATTTTAGACTAGAATTGTACATAGCCCCTTTTATTGACCAAGAACCATTTGTGTATTTATCTCATGAGCAATCATGTCATTAGTCTTCCTACCTAGAAGCATGCCCTGAACACAAGCAACAAGAGAGATTCAACTACGATAGATGCTGTAACACCAAATAAGCCACTACTCTTCTGGCACTGGCAGATGGTCTCTCATTGCCTTTTATTGTTTTGCTTGCTGGTGGTTGTCAAATGTGTCTTGAGGAGAAAGTTAAGTACGCTTTCCTTTCAAGCCAAGGTCATCTTCCATGGAATGATACCATAATTTGTTGAAGAATACTTTTACAGTCCTCTCCCCTAGAGACTGATGAGATTAATTTCCCAGGATCCTGCTGCCCTGAAATGTACTTTATCTTCACCAGGTCAAATAATGATGAGACATCTTAATTTATAAATATGAGACAAGGAAGGGGACAAGTGTCAGCTATGGTGAGTTTTTTTGGATGTGGTATGGGTAGTGGTTAATCTCGTTTTCTTCTACCTGGATGTCTCACAAAATGGTGCTAAATATGCATTAATTAGATACTAAAAAATAAATTAACATGCAGAGGCAAATATTGCATGGCAAACTGAGTTAAGTAACTCAAGTAAACATTGCCTCAGTAGTTATGGGACAGAGACATCAACAAATCATAATACTGCTTGTTTGAATTTTCACATTCTCATTTTTTAAGTCCTTAGAGCAATGATCATAGTAGGGCATGTCCTTCTTGTACTGGCAACACAATCCAATTGTCTTTTTAAATTAAATGTTGCTATACATAAAGTGAGAAAATTTATCAGTTTGTGCTTCAAAATCCAAACATATTTGCCTCTCATTTGAAAAGTGATCTAAGAACCATATATAACTTCAATACTTTGCATCCTCGAGGTGTTTTGTAAGGTTGCCTTGTCTGTGTAACTGCAATGTCACTTCACAATACAAATACAACCAAGGTTTTGCTTTGGGAACATTCACAAAGTTTGTGACAAAAGTAGACAAAGTGCAATGCTTGGAGAAATAAACCCAAGTGATGAATTTCAGACAGAGTAGGCCTATCAGCTTCTAAGTACTCCCTTTTATAAAACAAAACCAGTCAGTAACTATTCCTACTTTGAGGAAAAAGGTCTAAAGGAATTTTTGAAATGCAAGCATTTATTTTAAGGAATCCTCTCTCTTAAAAAGAGCCCTGGTCATTCACACTGATGTAACTTTAGTGCAGTAGCCATTAACAAGCTAGCTCAGCTGTATTATTTACCTCACCCACACTGAACATTATGTCAGCAATTCCTAAAGTTTTTGTGCACACTTTACTGCTGCTTACAATGAAAACACTGCTTTAGAGAATAAATCCAAACTTTAGGACTTTAGCTTTTAGTGCTGGGTGGGGCTGAGACAGGTACTTGTAAAATAGCACTACTGTCAGAACTTAGATATTTGCTAAACAACATACTGACAATTATTAAGTATTAGATGCTTGCTTGCCATTATTCATGCATCAGCATCTCCATGGTGTGTTAAACTTTGAAAACCTGAGTCCAAGGTTATCTGATTTCATAGTGAGGGACTAAAGGGGCATCTAGAACTTAAGTCTTGAGCAAAACTATCTCAGCTATTTTAATTAATGGGTGTAAAGATACATTCTGTTAAACATTTATAAAAACTCACAGCATGAATGGAACCCACAGCCAATTCTAAATGTTACACAACCTGAAACAACTATTTTTGGCAAAAAATAATATTTAACTGAACAGAAATTTAAGAATTCTTACCACAAGGAAGATGTTACCACATTTCACATTGCACAGCCATAACACAAATGAAAACTCCCAGCATGACACATTCCAGTCATATTATTCACTTGACTTTTTTAATGCAAAAAATACGTATTTTTTGTTTTGCACGTCACAGAATATGATGTGAATACAAGAATACTAGATCAGGGGTCCAAGAAAAGACTATGCACAGGTCAACTATGTATACAATTTTCAATAAGAAATCTTCCAAGCTTCCAGCTTTTCAAATGAAAGAAGTGACAGCAAACTTCAACTCTTCTTCAACAATAATGGTAAATATAGTGAGTCCTAGAGAGGGTAATTGTAAGTCAGCTACTGTCCAGCAAGACAAACAACTTGATTCCAGCTCTTGGACCCCTGATTTATTGCCTCTCCTTACAGGAGGGTATAACACTGGCAGCAATTACAATAGCACAAAAACTTTTGGCATATGAAATATTAACACAGGATTGACCCTGCATTGCCCCTGCCCATCTCACCATGATTTCCCTTTACTCTCTTTTCCACATGTTCCAGTTACCTTCTCTGTTCCAACTTTATGCTAACCAACAGCTAAGAAACACTCAAGTTTCTTTTTGTGTGTGTGTTTCTTAGATATAAAGCTCCTCAGTTAAAGCCAGGACTGAGGTAAAACAGTGTGTCATTTGTGCTAGGAAACAACAGTATCCGATGGTGAATACTCCTTTAAATTTCAGTGGTCCTGCCAAAATTAATGAAAAAACGAGATTTTTTTCATCAGGACAAAATTAAACAGATGTGATTGATGAGAGTCATCAGAATTGGTACCACTTCTTGTCTTTGTACTTCAACATCATCTAGAAAAACAACAACAACAAAAAAATCTAATTACTGTTTCTGTAATGTACCAAAATGTGCAATGACACAAACATGCACGCAGAGCAGCATGAGAAAGAAGGAGTCCAGCAAGGCTTTGCAAAGCTGCAAACACATGGCTGAACACTGAGTGATTAGCATGATGAATTTTCTAATGGCAGCATCAATGCTGGTGATCTAGCCTCAGAAAAAGACATTTTTTGGGAGAATGAGGAAGCTGCCCAGGAGTTTAGGGTGTGGAAAGAAGTTGGCATGAAAATGGATGAGAACAGCCATTCTATGGCAGTTGCTGAGGGAAAAAAATCGAACTCGCACTCAGAGGGTTTGCATACAACAGGATCTTTCTTAAGCACAGCAGGAATCTGACATAAAGCATTACTCTTCTTATTAATTCAGTGACAATAAGTAATTTTTTCAGTAATGGGGGCTGAGTTGCACATTTAGAAGCTTACATGCCACTCCAGCAGACTGAATGCTCTAGAGCAACGTGCCAGGAGACAAAGCTATTTTCAAGCAGTACTCAATTGTTAGGGTAACAAGTGATGGATGGAAGGGAAGTATCCTTTATCCTATACTGCACGCCCTTTAGATAGCTCTAACATGCCTTTGCAGAACTCAGTCACTTGCAGAATTTGCATTTATTTGACAATCAGTTCCATGCTCAGTTTAACATACCTCGTGAGCGTGTTTTGAGAAAGAATCAGCACTGTAAAGCATAGCTGCGGTTTTTTCTTCCAGTTCTCCCAGTTTCTGTCCTCTTTCATCCAGTGCCAACCGGGCTCGTGCCAGCTCACCAACTACACCAGATGCTGCTCCTTTGACACCTTCAATACCCCCAGGGCCTGGAATATGCTGGGCAAGACTCCTTGATGCCTTCCCAGACGCTGATTCTCCAACTGGAGGCATTTACAAAAACAGCAAATACAGAATAGCAAGTTTTTCTATTATTATTACATAAATATCACTGAAACTAGTTTATAAAGAGATGTAATTTCTCTGTATGGAGACCAAGCACCCAATTGTAGATGTGACTATGAGCAACACTCACTCCTCTCTACTAGTAGATGTTTCTACAGTAGAAGTGAGACATTCATATTTTCAAGTTTCCAGACAGGTTATAAAACTGTAACCTCTTCACAGCTCAAGTGTGAAATTAAAATTCTCATGTTCAACAACAGAATTGTCCAAAAACCACTTCACCAGCACACTATAGCTTATTTCACATGTAATGTGTTTTGAGCTCAACAGACAAAGAAGGATTTTGAAAATAAAAGTTGTGGTTCTGGAAGTGCTTTGCTGGTATGTAAGCCAGCCAGCATAACTCCACCAGCAGAAGTTTCCTTTGATGGAAATCCAATTTTACATGCAGGCACCTGAAGATTAGGTGTCTATGCTGTCATTATTGTTAAAACCTTGCCCCCCCTCCCAAAAAAAAGTAATGTAAAAAGACAGTATGGTTGTAAGAACAAATAAGAACAAATGGTCAGCTGAACAGCTCCAGACTCCAGTGATGGCACTGACTACATTGACTTTGCTCACAGTGGGACATCAGCCGCCCAGTTCAGTCTAGAAACTTGATGTGCTAAACTCATGCAGAATTGATGCACTACAGAAATCTGAGTATTTGTTTTAAACAATGATATATGGTTTTAATATTTATTTATTTTTTTTTACCTCTAGGAAAAATAATATTAACTGGTTAAATATGTTTTGATGCAGTATTTGAAGACTCTCTGATTTGATTTTATGTTCCTATTAAGAATGATTTACATTTAAATTTGTACCATAAACATGTTTTTGTAAATTCTCAAAATAATAGAAATAATTTCACTTATTACAGATTCTGCCATGACCCTCATGGTAAATACAGCTACTTTAAAGATATTCTCAAATGTCTTTTGAATTGTCATTGAACTCTGTCAGGCTACAATTCATTAGGATTTTTTTTCTTCCATTCAATAGTATTTTCCTTGTAAAAAGCCAAAACTTAATGGTGGAAACTTGAAATGATATAAAGAGATAGCTTCTAAAGTTGTAAGGTGTTTTTCCTCTGTCTCAGTCATATTTAATTGTAATTTGTGCGCATAAATTTTTTCTACTGGAATACTTGACCAACCTTCCATAGAATTACATATACATATACATACATATCAACACCCAAAAAAGAAACCTTTGTCACAGAAAGTGACCTCTAAATATGTAATATTTGCTCAAAATGTACAGGTAAGAGTAATGAAATCTAATTTTTATTCTGTGGAGATCAAAAGAACCAACATAAAGGAAAGGATTGGCAAGGCACCTTGTCCATTTTGACAGATACATTTCACATTAAGAAAAGGTTCTTAAAAATAAGCTTGCCTAATATGCTGCACCTGGCAAGTATCTGAATAAAGAAATGGAAGTTATTTTCCCTTAATATATGAAAGTGCTGAATGCAACCACAGTAAAAGAAAAAGATGTAATAAAAAAAAAAGAGAAAATGATAAAGCAATGAAAATTTTCCAAATCTGAATTTAACTGTCCTATAAACAGAGGACCAAATCTAAGTATCATACAGTTCTGTCCTTGCTGTTATTCCTAAGGCATCTCTGCACAAGTAGAATAAGGAAAATCTGGCAAATAACTGACATAGAGTGAAATTTTAATTTTCTCACTATCCAAAATAGAATTCTCCAAAAGCAGTCCATTTTAGTTTACCAGCATAAATAAAATCATAGTCAGTACTACATACTTCAGAGAGATGAACAAAATAAGATTATAAAACAAGAGACAATTCATCTACTGCTGAATAAATGAGATAAAAGAACCTGTGACAAAAATCATACCAAGCTTTTCTGATCTTGTTGGTAAGGTGCACAACACAAAATCTAGGAGTATGTATCTGTCATTCCCTATTTTACTTTCCTCTTCACAAAGAGGAAAGGGCCTGTGACCAAGAAGACTCTGACTGGGTCCCTGGTTCTGTTCGTTGTTAATACCAGAGTTATTGCTGTTCTGTTTGCCTTATTATACACATTAGTAAAGAACTGTTATTCCTATTCCTATTCCCATAGCTTTGCCTTAATTTCAAATTTATAACAATTCGGAGGGAGAGGATTTACATTCTCCATTCCAAGGGAGGATCCTGCCTTCCCTAACAGACATCTGTCTTTCAAACTACAACAGGTAGAAATACCAGAAAAATAACAATTTATGATAACTTACAGAGTTCTTCTCTGTCAAGTGACTGTGCCCCACCTCCGAACAGACCTTTGAAGAACCCCCTGTTTGGTGCTTCTGGTGTTTCTACAGGAGTGAAGAGCTCACCCAACATTTCCTTTGCAATGAAAAAGAGACATAACAAGGAATAAATTATTAAAAAGAATGGAATACTATTTCACTTTCAGGATTTATTTAATAGATTTGAATTTCAAGATAAATATGCTTTAATAATGGGCATCTGATGAAGGAAATAGAAAAATAAAAACATATTAAGAAATTTGTCCAAACCATTGGCTTCTGAAGGTATCAAGCTTAGAGCTCATGGAATCCAGAAGCAAAGAAATGCATTCAAGTAAAGCTTATTTGCCCCTCAACAACTCGGACAAGACTCCTGACTTTGTTCTATTCAAACTGTATCTACAAATACTTACAGGCATGTGGCACTATGGAAGTAGAGCCTGCAACTCTGCTATTTCATTATTCTATACAACTACCAAGCTGAAGCATGACTGAGAATTTTTCAAGCTGTTAATACCCCTGAAACATAATAGCTTCCTTCAAATATCCTGAGTTAGCATTTTGTACTTGTGTCAGCACACACCTGCCCCAGCATCATTTGATCAAGGGAATTTTAACTGCGTATTAAAGGAGGAAATTTCCTGTTGATCAAAATGAAATTAAGTAAGGAACTGATTCAGCTACAATAGCATGGATGAAACAAAAATTTAAGGTAGAAGTGATTAATCCAGTATCAGACTCCACAGCAAAAGGAAAACAAAAAGGGAAAAAAAAATCAAAGTGCAAAAGTCTAAGCTAAGGAAAAGGTGATTTTTAAAAATTAGCTCATTACCTGAAGATTTTCACACGTTTCTTGGCTGTAGGTGAGCCTCTGTATTTCAGTTGGTGAGACAAGATAGAGTGCTTGTCCATTATTGGTGAAGCAGAATGTTCTGGCTATCCGCATATTGGTGAGCGGCAGGTAATATACATCCAGCAACGGCCTTAAACTTGGCAAACTTAAGGAAAAGAATTTAAAAGCTCATTAAATATAGCAGAAATGTCTATTATTGATCAATGGGCTCATTTTTAACCAGCAGTACATAATTTTTTCTCTTCACCATCTCCATGAGTACTACATAAACGGGTATCACTTAACAATATTACAGAATCTCAAAAACATCAGATTTTTCAAGGTAGCACCTCAAAAGTGAAATTTTTACATCTACGTCATAGACGCATTTAAAAGCAGTTTTTAAGTGATAGTCTGAACATGTAAATCACAAATCCACTATTTAATAAATTAGGTATTACTTAATAATTACCAAGGTATTTTGTAAGTATATACCAAGAGTTTACAATTAAACATCCTGTCTCTTCTCTCAGGTCAATAATTTCTCCTAGACTAAAAACACAAGTCTAAAAGATCTCTCTTTGAGAAAATTTAGAAATATAACATGAATGTGCTGTCAAAGGAAAGCAGAATACAGTAGCCTTAAACCATCTTATCAATTAAGTCCTCCTTTTTTTCTCTGACTAAACGTTGAAGAGAAAGTCCTCTTAGAACCAAGTTTGCTTACCTTGTATTTTCTGATTCTGTACACGTAACTGCAGAACTCACTGTATCAATCTACTGAAGAACTGACAGCGTACTTGGGCTAGAACAATATTCCTCTACCAAACCCTCAACGTGATAATAAATGCAAGTAAGAAGGGACAAAACACCTAATTTCTTGACAAGTAGAACCCAAGACAAACCACTGCCTCAAATATCCCCTGTGAAGTTCTAAAAAATATTATGAAAGTTCTTCCAGTGTCCCAATAATACAATGAACAGCTTCTGCTGCAGACACCTTATTGCGAATGCATATTAATTCTAGACACTAAAGAAGCAGCAAAGGGGCAAACTGAAGTTAAAACCAAAGTAAGGTGCAGTAACCACAACAGTATCAGACTGCCTTGTTTTGTTTCTTTTTCTTTTTACACATGATGCTGAGATTGCCTTTGGAAGCAAGTCTTAAAAGTGAGAAATAAAAAAAAAATATTAACTTGTAAGCATATCACCTAGATATGACACCTCTGTCATGCATGTATCTAAAATAAGAATAATCCTAAGAGAGTCAGTAACAGGGGTGTTTTGCTTCAGATCAATGGGAGCATAAAACATTCTTACAGCTTCAAAATACAAAAACATTAGATCAGATAGGACAAGCATGACATCCATGAAAGCATTTTCATCATTTCTGTTACAGATTTGTTTGTTACTAAGTCTTATCTGAATTTATAGCAGTAGTTAAGTACTGGGCATCTTGGGTACGATACAGTGCTCTGACAACTTTACACAAACTGCATGTAAGGCCAACTCTCCAGCAGCAATTAATCTTATGAAATGGAGCTCAGCACTGGAGCTCCAACTTCCCCACACAAGGTAACATTTCGAACATATGAATTTAGCAGAGTTCATCAGAAAACAACATGAATCCTGAAGAAGACAGGATTTGTTTCAATATATGGTGTCTGAACATGAATAAGTTTAGTTTTAATAAGGAAAACCAATACTGTTTGCCTTGCAAGGTGAGCAGCATTTTGTAGAGATGTTTAGAATATGTAGAACATATGGTATACACACCAATGTACTTGCAGACTTACATACTCCAATTAGAAAACAAGTTTTGATTGTATCTCTTTCAGTTTTTTTTCCTACAACTTCCTGAAGAAATATTATTTTATAGAATTTTCCAAGCGTAAAGCTTCTTTTGGCAACCTTAAAACAAAAATTTTAGGAACTTTACTGGCACAATGTTATAGGCCCATGTTCCACACTCATCA
>VZTB01003872.1:164438-180922 GCA_013397245.1 Thryothorus ludovicianus
AATCTTGCCTCCATAGCCTGAGCTTAAGGCCTTTAAGAGAAGCAAGCTACACAACAAAATATTGAGGCATGAGTGTAATGCAAATAGCTGCACAAAAATAGGCAGAGGTCTGCTCAGGTACAAGCTAAAGGCCTGATTTAAGGCAGTTTTCTCCATCCGAGAGTAAATTCACCTTTTAGACAAACTTCAAGTCACAGACCTATATCACCTGTTTGGAACTATGTGTTGAACCAGTGTAGCTTGAGCTAAAGTGGCAAACCTTTTCATGTGTTAAAGACATAACTAATAGGAATGTGCAATCAAAATTATTCAGGCTCAAGTGTTATAGAATCATCAACCCTGACTGAATGTAAATTTTTTTAAATTCATCACCCTGTGGAAAAGGAACCTGTGTAGCAGAAGACTATTTTTTTTTATATTTAAGTTACTATCAAACAGGTCTTACCTAAAAGTCATAATATGTCCGTTGGCACAGAAACATGCAAGGCAGATACTGTTACTCAACGACACTATGTCTCCACGAAGAACAAAAGAAGTCTCTGTTATATTTTGCTTATAAATACAGTTCTGTGATGGCAGTGAGATAACTTTTGCTTGCTTTTCTGAACATATCACTGCATATTGGTTTTCACTGATTTCCTGAGAGGAAGAAGGGGACACTGAGACAGGTCGTCGCTTTTTCGCTTTTTCTTTTTCATCTTTATCTTCAGGAACATTGTGTTCTCTCCAGGGTTCATGTGCTGGTGGGACCAAAGATCCTGTGGTGTCCAAAAAAGCCATTCTCAAGATTGCCCCTTTTAGCCTCAGGATGGTTCCTAGGAAAGAGTAGTTGAGCACATTTCTAAAACAGTTCTCCTAAATTGCTTTTCAAGCTACAAAATATTCCTTTAAGAAGCTAAGAGAATGAAAAGAAAGCAAGAACTTCAGCTTGCCTCCCTAGCAAAACAGATGTACACAAACCTTGGGCATTTATCTACAAACCAATGAAGCACAAATATAATCAGGAAAATGTTAAACCAGTTTTCAAGGGTAAAGTGGGTGCACACTCTCATTAACTTCAAGGGAAATGCATTTGTATTTAAGTTCAGTGTCACAAATGCAACTAATTTCATTCTCTCTTGAGTACACAATATGTTTAATATCAAAAATAAATGTTATTAGTCAAAGGTGAGCACCACCTTTTCTTTCAATTGGTTCAGAAACAAGCTTCTGTGGTTTTTTTTAATTTCTCCCTTGTAGCTCACACTTGAATAGACTTCTCTAGCTTGAGATGAAAAAGTTTTACCTTCTTACTGTTCAAATCACTGTCTCTGTAGACCAGATCTTAAGTGAATAAATTTTATTTTACTTTATTTACACATAAGTAACAACATGAACATTTGCTAAGTACAAAATACAAAGCTGTATCTTTTCAAGATTGTGCTGCAGATCCAAAGAGGAAACACACTGTTCAGCCTGCAGCATTGCCTTTATGACCAAATGTTACCAAATCTGACCACTGCTGCCAATACCTCACTCGATCCCATATAGGGTCTAGATGTCCACTCCTAATCATTCCTACAATCAAACAGCATTGCAAGTTGTATGTTTGATACCATCTGTGGAGCAAAATGGACTAGAGCAGCATGTTCTGCATGAGACAGTGGTAGCAGGAAAGCTAAATCTTTGACTAACAAATAAAACATTAATACGTAATTACAACAAAATCAGTTGCTGTGCATCAGAAAAACAAGATACAAGACCTTTCACAGCAATCCAAAGGAATATATGATATTTCAAGTCAGTTGTTCACTTTACAGTCTTATTTTGGACTCCCTTTTCTGGCTGCAGGAAAACTGCAGATTCTTACCTCATGACTAAAAGACAATAATAAACTGAGCATTTGATACTATTAATTTCTTCTGCTACCTCTGTTTAGCAACTGCAAACATAGTTTGCTCAGCAAGTAAACACTAAAGTTTTATTTTTGTATCTTATGAAATTGTACTTTCCAGTTTTCCAATTTGAGAACCTCTGGTAACAAAGTAACCAGTCTAAATTGTTAAACTTAGCAGCTAAATCAGTGGAATATATATTTTTAATTAATTAAGAATTGAAAAGAAAATCCCAAACAGATTCTTGAAAAAATATATACAATACTTTATCAAAGCATACTACAGCCTGTCTGCTTTGTACGTACCACTGGGAGAAACAATTACTGGCTGAAGAAGTCTTTGCTCTCCTCCTGGGGGTAAGTTCAGTACAATGACAAGCACTGTACCCAGCGTGGTCCCAACCCACAGGCATGGGGAAGGCGATGTATCAGCCTTTCTAGTGAAAGTCTCACAAAAATGAAGAGCTGAAATTGCCTCGCGTGACTCTTTATCAATGCTAGTTACACTAGAACTCCGGGATCGACTGAAAGAGTTGTCTTTGACATCTGAAAATAAATCGGTATTAATTAAAAAGAATGGCAAATTACAGAGATTAAGGGAATTTAATTTTTTGTTGTTCTTTCATATCAACTATAATGCTATTGATTTTTTGTACCCTCATCCTTCCTTAGTCATATTTCCTTATTCCCCAGTTTACGGCTGTTTCTTGAGCAAGGCACCCAATCTTTGTTGCAGAGGTTGCCATTAGGTAATTATCATGAACAATTTTAAGGCATAATTTTGTCTTCTAGGGCCAGAGAATAATAGTCATCAAGTGGTACTCCTCTCAGAAAGTTGAATTATAAACCTCTCTGCCAATTATTTTATTGATCAGATGAAAAAATATTGGCTCCCATGGAACACAGTTATCTAATCTTAGGAAGATACAACTATTTTACTTTAGGAAATGCGGTGACATGCACACAGCGTGACAGCATGGAACGTGTGATAACTCACAATATTGTTCCACTTCAGGCAACTGTGTGCAGGAGATCTAACATGCTATTTACCTCAAAATTTTGGTAAGAGAAAAAACAAATGCCAGCAAGTGCCACCTGGTATTACTATACAAAGCTGAAGATTTCCACTTGGAATGCTGTAGCATAGTGCCAGTAATAGCACTAAAGCTTTTCTGGATGTCTTGCTCACTGTTTAGCAACAAGTGAACTCTAATGGTAACAAAAGTAAATGTGCTGCTCCACTCTTGCTGTAGGCTATCTGTAGATGTGGCAATACATAATACATCAGCAGACATTGAATTTATCTATGCATTCACAAATTAATGCTATACTTTCTTATTTCCTAATTGCAAAGTTTTAGCATGAGACAGCCCTCACCAACAAAAGTTTGATGCAATTTATATTATGCTTTTTAAAAAAATAATTCAAAAAAGCTTTTGAATAGAGTATAGATGCAATTGACATTTTAAAGCAGAATTAAGAGCTAAAAAACAACATTCAACGATGTACTATTTGGAACTATTACTATGTTAGTCTCATTAAATTATTGAAACACTTTCCACAAAGAATATCCAACATGCATTTGGAAAGCATACATACTAGATTTCAACTGACTAAATACACACATCTACTTAACACAAATAGTGAATCTTCTCAGGAGATAATTGCCTCATTCCAACAAGGATAGAAAAAAACATTGTCCTGTTGAATTTCAGCTGTCAAATATAAAACATAGATTATAGAAACTAACTCAATCACTCAGATGCTGACATACTAAGTTTTCACATTAAAAACAATAAATCCAGTGAAAACCAATGAAAATAATAATTTGTTTTTAAAAGTCTTCTAATGACCACCACCTCTTATGATGCTTGTTGTTTCCAGGCTTGAGTATTTACTAATTTAATGTTTTTTTCAACTTTAACATGGATTAATCAGTCTGAATATAATCAATCATACAGTAACTGCAATAAGCATAGCTTTGCATGTGCAACATGAGTTCCAGCTACTTGATTTGAAGAGCATGTGTACAAATTCCAGAAGCATTGGAATGGACAGGAGAAAATCAATAAAAACTAACTTGTCAGACAATCTGGGCATTTTTGAGAGTGGACAATCCATTCAGAAGAGAGAATAGAAGGTTAGAAATTTAACTGCTTTAGTGCAACCTATTTATCCCGAAATCAAGGATGAAGCTTGTAAATGAATTAGATTCAGATGAAGTGGAAGGAACAGCAGTGTGATGAATCACTACCATCAGAAGGATGGAAAGATGAGGCTCTTTTGAGGAAGTAAAACACGGAATAGCAACTAGTGGCAGTAGCAGCTTAATCACTGGATTAGAACATTGAAAAGCAATGGTATAATGCAGACAAGGGTATGATCAAGATAACTCCTATTTTAGAAAGCGGACAATACAGAAACACATAGTTTAGATTTCATCTGTTTAGAAAGAAAAATGAGCCAGTTAAAGATCTAAAGACAGAAAACTAATTTGAGAGAACAAGATCATGGAAAAGCAGGTTTCAAGAAGCCATGGAAAGAAACGAGAGACAATGATAAGGATAATGAATTTAGGAGAAAGGCATTTCAGTTGTCTCCTACAGTCAGTAGATATGGCCACAAGGAACAAAAATACAAGCAAGCCAACCCTGAAGAACACTATGCAGAAGTTGTATCACTATGATAAAAGATAGAAGCAAAATTAAAAGTAACTGCTTAAGAAAGCGATTTACAGACCTGAAAACCTAGAATAATTTTACACAGAACAAAATGAGGTCTCTAAGCACAGATATTTACATACATGCAAAGTCAAAACCACTATTACAATCCAGAAGGTACAAAGTGTTTTATGAGTTTATCGGAAATGATGTGACAAAAAAAACCCTTCCGCTATTTCAGAAGAAGGAAAAGCAAATATGAAGTGATGTAGTAACTCTTTCAAGACTAGAAAGTGCTGAAAAAATTCAGCATTCACTTTTCACCAATGTTCATTAGGAAAAAGTAACACTTCTAAGTACTTATTGCCATCAAGGAACAGTGAGTAAAACAGCAGTATTACATCTGGTTAAGTATAAATGTGTTTCAGTTTCCCAAGTATGAAATTCACCCTATACCAAAATTATTCCCTAAATTATTAGTTATACATGTATGGAACAACAGAAACATATTGAAAAGAGTCGACAAATTTTTCTGTGCCAACATGGCCACAGTCAAATCACTCTACTTCTGGACACTGAGCTTAGAAAGATGAGGAAAAATTCCAGTTCCAGAGGAGATTAACAGAAGCCATCCTAGGTTTAGATACCATAACCTAAAGAAGAAGGAACTGAATTCTGTAAAGAAAAATAATCTGTAAAAATGAAATTAGAGATATGATGACAGATTTCAACAGTGTAAAAAATGACTAACAAAGATAGGGAGCACTTGTTATCCCTGTTTATCGTGGAAAGGACAAGAAAAAGTTAATATGGAAGCAAGGAAGTTTGATTAAATAACAGGAAATCTGTCTAATTAGACTACACAACATTGAAACTTCATCTGGTATATTTCTAAAAACTTATTTATTGGAGGCTCATGAATAGATCAGAGGTTAAATTGTCAAAACATCTGCATCCCTGCCAAAGGATCCTTGCCAATCCTTGGATAAAGAATCTCTGAGGATTGCTTCCAACTCTACATTTCTCTGAGAGGAGAAAGCTGTAATTGTAAATCAGGGTGGTCCAGCTCAGTTTCAGAATACCCCAGCGCCACGGACTTTTCCCCTTGTCGACAGCAGCAGCACCTGGCAAACACTCAGAGCTACAGCTGCCAGTCTGATCCTGGCTGTCTTCTGCTGGGCTGGTGGTGGCAATTCTGCTGCAGAAAGAGGAGCAGGAGCAAGCTGTGGCAGGCAGGAAGCAGCTGCATTATTACTGTAGGTCTACAGTTGTCCCCCATCATCTTTAGAGAACAAGTCAGAGGAGCTGGATCTGATTTGGGAGCTGGCAGTCAAAGTATTTAAAAAAACTCAACCTAGTCATTTGTATGCTGTTTTAGCTAGGCAAGACAATGACCTTTAGTACTACAGATCTCAAAATAGAACTGATCCTTATTTAAAAAGTTACTGTGTGTTTTCAAGAATAATAGTCTCAGACTGGTCATCCATCCAAACAGCTGTATATTGCTTTATTTTAGAGAGAGTGGTCACAAGACAATTAACATTTATAAAACTATGCCCAACTATTTGTTGAGAGCACCTCAACACATCCTGATGTTTTTTTTTTCAATTTCAAGTGTATCAGTGGGTCCCAAACAGGCAGCAGCTTTCCTAATGTTGTCTGCTTAATCATGCTTTTGCTATCACAGCACTACTGATAAAGTGAGTGACAGATGCCTAAAAATTATTAAGAAAGTGTGATAAGCCATATACAGGAATTGCAGGCTTACCTTATGATGACAGCAATGACAATTTGTGCCTGAGAGTCCCCAAAAAGAGTGGAATTAAAATTTTATTTCTACACTTCAGATAAACGCAACATAAAGTCATGATAGCTTACATAATTTAGGCCTCTTACTTTAACATACTCACATTCAGACTCAGTAAAAATAAAATCAACTATATAAACTTACCTAAATCAGGCTTTAACTCAGTTGGCAAACTTAGCTTCCTGGACATCTTTGCTGAAAAGTGAAGTATATCTTTTTTTTAAAAAGAATAAACATAATTTTGCTGGTCCTTATTTGCTTCTTTTGCAATATTTAATATATAATTATTTATGACATTCATTGAGGTACTTTAAAGGATTTCCACTAAAGCAGAGCCTCACCTCCTTAAGTGAGGGGTATAAATTAAATCATGGAAGACAGCAAAATCCCTAAATACAGCATGTTATGACTTTTGCTGAGCTTGATTTCTCTTCAGGCTTCAGGCAGGACTTAATGGATTGGATGAACTTGGTTTTGGCTCAACCCCAAGTTTTAACTCCTCAGGTGAGAGGTCAGAATTGCAAAGATGTGCACGAATTCTTATAAAAAGTTAAGATCCCATCCCCTTTTCTTATACCCTACTTTCTGATCAAACCTGAGACATTTAAAATAAAATAAAAAAAAAGAACTTGAAATTACACAAGAATTAATGCACATGTGTAAAAAGCTAATCACCTGAGATACAATCCACAGCCTTAGAAGAATGAAGACATTACAGAGAATAATCATAGAATCAACAATGTACAAACACAACACATTAAAAAAAACAGAAAGATTCTGATAATACTGCTCAAGTGAAAAACAGCACTTCAACTCATCCCTGACTTGAAATAATTTTTACAGGAACGTAAATCTTGCAGTCCATTTAAACTGCAGTACAATACAAACAAATGCTGCTACAAAAAAATCAAAAATAAACTAGTAGGCATACATACCCCTTTCATACAATCTTTCTTCAAAAAATTACTGGAGAAGCAATTATTTTTATATAGTTTATCTGCTAGACCAAGACTACACTCTAAATTTATTTCCCAGCCTCAGTTTTGATGTATCATTAACTTCTTTATGATCTTGCATGGGTAATACTTCTTTTCCTAAAGTAGATATTGAGTATAGCCTTATAAATGCTAGGAGTATCTTGAAATGGATACCACTCAAAGCAGCCTGAATCCTCCTGCTTTTCTCCGTCAAAATTGAAGTTACCTCATTCTAATTAACACTTTAACAGAAATCATTCCAATTTCTACATACCCTGAAGAAGTATGTGACTTAAAGTTATTTCCACTCCTTCCAAAAGTGAAATGTTTCACTGTATCATCAATTATGTTCATCAATATTGCAAATGCTAGTTATCTGAATAGTTGAACGGTTTTATTCCTGTCATACATCATAAAAATTTGAGAACAAGACTCCAGAAATAATCTTCTAATTTCCTTTATGTGTCAATGTTAAAAGTATGTTTGAATTAAATTGAAATTACTTACTCTCGGGCAGAAATGCTAATCACCTGTGCAGGCTGAAACTGAAAAGGGCAGCCCGACCATGTATTTTCTACCCTCATTCTTGCATTAGCACTGGCAAATACTTAACTTAGGGTTTAGACCAAAACTCATCTAAAGGAGGTTTCTGCCAAGGGTTGCTTCCAAACAAGATCAACTCCTATTTCAGATCAGAGCTCAGACACAAACAGAGAACCAGGGTGCACAGCAGCACTAGTGACAAGGAGCCCATCCTTTTGCTGCCAGCTTCAACCTAAATCAACTCCCAGACAGATCATGAAATCTCATCTGGAACAGTGAATTAGAAGATGGGCATTCCTCATAACACTTGTTTTCTCTGTTAGACATGTAAATAATAAGAGCTGAGATACTGAACAAAACCTCAAGTATGTTCACAGAAAATAACCAGAACTATTTTTGGCTTTGAACAGCATGTAAATACTTTAACCTATTTAACTAATTGAAGACCAGTACAGTCACTCTTAGCTTTTCAAATAGAAACATTTAGCACAATCTTAACAACTGGGAGAAAACTGACAAAAAACAAACAAACAAATTTCCCCCCCAAATAAACCAAAATCAACCAACCAACCAAAAAAAAACAACCCAAAACAAAAACAAAACAAAAAGATCCAAGGTTACAGATAACACGTAATAGCAAGTACAGGCAAATGTGTTGGATTCTGAGAGCAGATCCAGTTATAGCTTTTTGTTCTTAGAGAAAGGCCAGCTGTGTGAACTAGGCTGGTATGATAAAACAAATTTGCCAGACAATTCTCAACATACACTGAACTATGCCTCATTAATAGGACAAGAGGATACATGAATTGTTAAAAAGGATATCATTACTGGAAATTGTGAATTACTATGCTATGCAAAAAACCCCAACATTTCAAAACATATGTTAATGTGTTAGAAACCTCAATAATTCAAATGTAAATGAGAAATAAGAACCTATTCCAATAACAATGGTGCCATCTTGTGTTTAAAGAAAAAACTGCCTAAACATGCAGTAAGAAAATAGGAATATTTAACCAGCTAAACCCTTTTTAATTAGTATTACTCAATATAAAAAAAAAGCCTGCTTGCTTTCACATTGGCTTAAGTTTTACATTTTTTGATAAATTCAGTTTTTTTCATGCCTCAGATGAAAACCAGCAATATGCTAGATACCTTTTACAAAGCAAAAGATATAAATCAGAAAAATGGAAGATACAGGGTGGAGATGTACAGAGAGAGTGTTCAGTGTCAGGCTTTTCACTCCAGCTGTTCAACAGGGCAGAGGTGATGCTGACTGCTCGTGCTGCCCGTGGCTGTCACAGCAGAGTTCAGCATCTCTCTCAGGGGTGGTGGCTGCTGCAGCATTTACAACCCAGACTGGTGTGAGACAAGGACACAGGGATCAGGGAGCTGTTGTGCTCCTCCTGGCACACAGATGCTCAAGGCAACAGCAACTGTTTTGCCTGGGTTTAGACCGACATTTAATATTTCTCTAAATTAGGAAATCTAGAGTAATACACAGGTGCACGCACACCTTCTGTCAATACATATAATGTATTATATTAGAGAACTGTCCAAACCCAAGGATTCTTGGAGATTTCTCACAGGTCAGGCTTGGGAAGGTAGGTGTTAAAATGTGAAAGATTGCCTCTCCATAACATATTATGTGTCAGCCTAGCAGGAACAACCTTCATTGCAATGAAGAAAACCTGAAGCCTGAGAAGGCTTCTCCATAGGAAGCTGTGGCTTAAAAGTAACAGTTACATTTCATTTGCAGGGGGTTATCCTGAGCTGATACTTTAAAATGTATAGTACATCATTTTGAAAGCTATACAATTATTTTTCCTCCAGTCCTTTTATTAAAAAAAAAAAAAATCTAAAGATTATAAAGTGTCTTGGAGCTTTGACAACCAAAAGAACAACTTATGAAGCCTATTTCATATAATATCACATGAGAAATAACTAAGCAGCTTAGAATTTGCTAGAGATAACAAAGCTCCCAAATTATTCTATATTTGACAACTACAAAAATTGAAATATTTACATTCACAATTAACAAATGTTGAAATCTCTAAAATTCATATGAGAACAATAAAACAATTTTACAAGAAACTGTAAGAAAACATGTACTAGGATACATCCAAAATTAGATCAAAGTATTAAAAATAGATTGAAAGAAACAGTCTTTGACATTAGGGCAAATAAGAACTTATTATGAACATCTTAAAATTTGATTCAATGAAAACAGCATTAACGGTCAATTATTACAGTAATAGTTGAAAAATTTAGGTATACACTTAGAATGTAAGAAATGTGAGAAACCTCTGTCAGTACAAACATTCCTTCCTGAGAATTGTTTGACATATAGGTTACTAGAACAGTTATAAAGATTTTAAAATCTACCATATTTAAAATCTACCATATACAGGCATCTTTACCAAAGGTTTTCCCAGAAATGGTTGTTACATCTTAACTTCCAGCACAATTTGTAGCTACAACATTTAATCATCAGTATCTCTTCATGCCAAATACTTAACTAACTAAATTTTGAGTAAAACAGCTGAAGATTTCGCTTCCACTGAAGTTGGATCCCAGTGCCTTTCTATAAAAATGACACAGTCTAGTACTTCCTACCAATTCTTCTTTCTGTAAATTCATCTACATTTAGTATACTTCTGCATATTACTTCACAGCACATTATTTATACCTTCAAATATGTGGCATTTGCAAAAGAGTGGGCTGAATTCAACAATGGTCACGGTACTTTCTAAAATTTCTAGAAATGCTTAGTTAAATCATATATCTCAATATCTCCAAGGTAACAATTACTATATTTTTTCAAGGTTCATCTTTGATGCAAATAAAAGGAAAACATGACCCAAAAGCAACACAATCACAACAAGTCTTTTACTTGATTTACTATCCATTCCTTAGCACAGAGCATCCACAGCTGAGTATTCAAAGAAAACAACAAACCAGACCAACTGATCAAAATGTTGGTGCATGAATTTGCATACTGTTTTACTTGAGCTATTGTTTCAGTTTTACATGGTTTTTTTATCCTCTCACCAATCACAGAAACCTTGTTTGTTATTGTCACTAATTATAGAAATTTGTAGAAATGATGATGCTCTACATCAGTTGCAATAAAATGATAACTTTACAATGGCTTCATGTTTATAACTGTGCGTGATGTTACCACAGTGCAGCCCTACCACTGAAAGGAAATTACTTTGCTAGCAGTATTCCCTTGTTCCCTGTTACCATGTGACAAACACAGGAGTGATATTAACAGCAACTGAAGTAACCAATGTAAATGATTTTAGTTCTGTTTTGCACCACTTTTAGCAGGTTGTATTTCATGCATCGACAAAGAATGGAATGAACTTGAACTGATTACTCTGTGTGCCAGTGCAGAGAGCTATGACCATGCCATACACATCAAAGACATCAAATTCATCCCTGACAACACAGTTGGTGGCAAACAATTTCTTTCATACAACATGGTGATGTTTATGACAGTGACATATTTTACAAACTCATTGTCCATGCACATTTGGTTGTCAATTCAGTTTAAAACAATGAAAAGCAAAAACATGCAACTATTAACACGAAAAAGGTGCTTTATTTATGTGAAAGACCTTAGAACCTAAGTTCAGAAAGAGCTAGAATAAGCATGCCAGATAAGCTATGGAAAACATGGTAGTGAAACAATCACATTCAGTGCACAAAAAACCACTCAAAACTAGGAAAATGCAAAATAAATAATTATCTTTAAGCTTCCAATAAGCTGTGCAAATTACACAAATCACAGTATAACTTACACTCTGTAAAATGCATTGCTTATAAATAAATGTTTTGATTTTCTTAGCTGTGAAAAACATTCCTAATACTTTCAGTTGAAAGGCTTCCAGCTGAAACAGATGTGAATGGCTCTAGAGAACCCTTATTAGCATACTTTATTAATGCTCTAACATAACTCTTTGGAAAGAGGTGAAAAAAAGAAGAGGTCACAGTCAGTCAAACTTTCCATGTGTTTTGCACAAGACAGTGTGTCTTATGTTCAAAAGAGACAAAAGGGAAACATTTCCTCAATGGACATTGGTACCACATGCACAAGGTTAGGTGTTGTTTTTCTCAACCTGAATATTAGGTTCTAGTTACCCTGAATTTAGGGGAACATATTAATGCTCATGTAAAAGACAGTAATTTATTTTAATTACAGATAAATTCACATCATGCATTATTGACAGCCATTTGCTTTTTTTACCTATATTCAGATTTTTGCTGCCCCAAATTTAATCTTCCCTGCCATTTCTGATTGTCATTGCAAGGCCTCAACATAGACCAAAAATATGCCCTTTTGTGCAGTACTTTCTCACTCTGTACCTCAAATTTCAAGGATTCCTTTGTCATACTTCTCTTTGTCTCCCTGAACTGTGAATGACTCTTTGTCTCAAATACTGAATTCTGATGAAAGGGATTCATATTTTAGGATAAAACTTAAATTGCCAAACAATTTAAATAAAACAAAAACAGAAAAACCAAAGGGAGAATTCAGAAAAAGAAATCTCTTCCTAGTCTTAAGCTATGCTTCCACACAACCTGTGAAACAGTAGCTTAGCAACTAGTTTTGTTATATAATTTCAACCTTAACTGACAGAAGATATAAAATGAAATTATCCTACAATGATATACTAATTTGCTAAATGAAAAAAAATTAATCATTAGCAAAATGATTCTGCAATGAAAGTAACCATATCCCAGTTAAGGAAGAAGAGCCCCTTTCCCAAAGCTAAATCATACAGCCTTTGCTTTCATCTATTTAATGAGCCAGGTGTCAGAGCAGAGTTATTTCCATTCCAGCCATGAAAGGGTTCAATCTACCTGCATACAACATATCCCAAGGCAATCTTATTGCCAAATTACCACACAAGTCTAGAGCTGGTAGGGTATTGTGTTGGATGCAGAAAAGTAAAGAGTTCTGTTCAACGTTCTTCCAAATGAATAAATGAAACCATGATAGTACCTCTTTCTTGACCACAGCCATATGAAAATCTGACCGTATGGCTCTGAATACAAAATGTAAAAAAGAAATGGTATGAGCCATGTGTTCCCAAAACCAGCGCATCCCTGCAAAAGTAGTGGAATCATGTTGTGACTTGCATAGACTGAACTCTTACTGTCTATGAGAATTTCACCCATCCAGAAAAACAGAAAAGTGCAATTGTAAAATCAGAGAATTTAGAAAACACCAATAGCCTTGATTTTTTTTAATCATTGTGCCCAGTGTATTTAGCACAGAAGCAGCCCACAGAATTAAAAATTAGCATAAAGAATGAAAAAATTAATAACGTAATGCATTGAAATTTGACTGTTATTTTGCCTTTTTTTTTTTGCTGCTGGGTTAGTGCTGCATAGAGTAAGGCACAGGATTAGAAAGAGTAGAATTTTTCTAGTTCCTACCTATGTCATTGGTTACCATCTTGGAAAACTTTCTGCTTTTGGTCTTCACTGTAAATAATATTTTAATAAAAAAAATAAAATCAATCTATGTGTATCAAAAGGTGAACTAAAGAAAAAATAAGACTAAAGAAAAGAAAAATACTGTACCCTTTTCTATAAAATTATTCATTTTTTGTTCATCATCAGAATTGTTTGGTGAACCAGAACCTACAAGTAGAGACAGAATGAAATGGATTTGACATGAATGTGACATTTGACATTTTGACATGAATGAAGGGGATTTATCTTTGACACAAAAATCAATGTATATAAAATATACATATATCATACAATATATGTATACATATATAAAAATATATACAAGCTCCGAGTTTAACAAAGATACAAAGAAAATATCCGATATTGACATTGGTAGTCTAGGTGTACTAGATATTATAAAGTACAAATGACTTTGGCAAGACAGAAATTTGCCACACTGGAATTAGCCACAGAAATTATAATGCAAGGTACAACGCTGCAAATTGCAGTGAGTTTATTGCTAGAAATAATTCCCTCATTGAACAAATGTTTACACTGAATAACTAATCATTGCTTCAGACACAGAGATTAGCCTGAGTTATGATTCACAAAACACAGCTGTAACAATAAACACAAGTTCTATAAATCTGTTTGGGTTTTGTTTCCAGTGCAGTAAATCACTGTTGGACCACAGTTCTTTAACTACTCTGCAGACGACTCTGAGCCAACACTGCCACCTGGATTTTTCTGTATCGCAGCCCTGAAAAACTGATTGTGGCAACAGACCACAATTTCAGGCTTACCACTGTAATGAAATTAAAACATTACCAGGCAATTAAAATAATTCATCAAAAACTTTTCAAATTTAATTGGATTTTATATGATGGAAGTGTAAAATCAGAATAAAATACAAGCATTTTGGCACTTCCGAAGACAAAAACTTGACAATTTAAATGCTGTACATGTTTTAGGTCAGAGAAATGCTCCCAGACTAAGCCTATTACTGTTTGATATCCATAAAAAAAGCAGGAGGTCAGATTATTCCTCCTGCATTTTCACAGTATTTCTATAGTTCTGTGTTACTCAAACTGGAAGACACCCTCGCAGTCACCATAGGCAGGTAGTCCCTTTCACAGTCCTCTCATCCACAAAACCACCCACTGGAGGAAGTCTAATGGAACTTAGCTTCCCCTTCTCTTTACTTGCACATGGAAATGTGGATTTGAGCAATTGCAGACTTCAGTCCAAACAGTGACTGGTCTCTTTTACAGATCACATTGTAACAATGAAAGCTAATAAGGCATTCCATTGCCAATCCCATCCTCTAATCTTACAGCTAGTAACATGCAAATATTTTGTGCTTATGTATTTTCCTCTTAACTAGAAAGCCTCTAGACTGCGAAAGGTTTTCTTAAATCTAGCCTCCATGCTTCTTCTCAAGCTTGCCAATATTCCGCAGCAAATTTCTCAAAATGGTCCTCT
The DNA here is from genome assembly GCA_013397245.1 of Thryothorus ludovicianus. Taxonomy (NCBI): domain Eukaryota; kingdom Metazoa; phylum Chordata; class Aves; order Passeriformes; family Certhiidae; genus Thryothorus; species Thryothorus ludovicianus. Next base: position 179,244 of record VZTB01003872.1, read on the forward strand.
CTTACCTCTGAAAGCTAAATTCCACCTTCAAGCTTCTTTTCAGTCTTGTGCTTTTGCCCAGAAATTATATAAAACTCAAACCAAAGCTAAGGAATTGCAGTTCTTCTCTCTTCACAAACATCAATAAATTATTTCCATACCAGGGTGGTGCATCCAAGATTTTTTCCAAAGGAAAAGTTGAGAAGTCTACCATAAGCTTAATCTCATTGACTGAGAGCAAAGGACAGAATTGAGGGAAGCAAGGCACAGTCCAACCTCACTACTAGAAGTTTCTATTTTACAGGAAGATGCAACAGTTGCATCCCCCCTCTATCTTTTGTCCATTCACTATTTATGGGACTTTAGATATTATTTTTTGAACTTCTTCAGCTCACACTCATTGCACTGTTGTGGAAATGGTGAATTGAGTTTTACTATACTTCAACACCCAATTATGAAAGAAATCCTCTTATTTAAACTGCACAGTGGTTTTTTTTAAGTGGTACAAGTTGGGAGTTGTTTGAGCTGACATGTGGGTGATTCTGGAGCAGGGGAAAAAAGGATGCACATTAAAGGTTATGATTCATTAGCTGTTCATTGCATATATTTTATAGCAATGTACCTGAACCTAGATTTAGTCCAGACTTTTTAAGTGGGTCAAATTTAAATGCCATAGTGAATTGATAACGATGTCAACCTTGACACAGAAAGGATTTACTGCAACTGCAGCAATGCACGGCAAATTGTTTACAGGCATTGGTCTCAGTATGTAAAAATGAAAGAGGAAACATGCACTTTATTCTCAACACTATAAAAAATGCTTTCATTATAAACTACACTGAAGTTGATGACTTCAGCATGCCAATATTTAGCAACACAGATTTGTCATGAAATCACATCTTCAGGTAAGACTTTTAACTAAAATTCACAGCTAGGTTTTGCTTTAATTACAAATAAATCAAAATTACCCTAAGAGAGAGCTAGCAAAACTGAAAATGACATTGATTGAGCTAGAAGAGTGTTTTGCACAATTTAAAATTAACATCAAAAAACAACTGTCAAACGAAAATTTATGTTAAAATTTCTACTAGAGCTACAAACACAATGTTTTGGTTTGTTAACCTTTCAATTTGGCTTTGAAAGATACAGGCTACAATAGAAAAGGAATCTATCTTTAGACTCCCTTCTTGATTAGCTTTTCATGCTACATACTAGTTTACGTGCTTCATTTAAATCTGCAGTTGAGTCCTTTAACCTTGAGTAGTTTTGAATAAAACAAAATGACATCTTTAGAAGTTCTCAGAGCAATAAGTAAAGTGACAATTTTTAGCTGCTACAAAAACTATTCACTCTAATACTCTACATTGACATTCATTGTTAATTATTTACAAGGTTATATCCTTGACTAGCCAATATTAAATAATAAACCTTGAATATTTCATTTAATTTATTCACATACAGCAGTAGCAACTGAAAAATTAAAAAAGAGAAAGGGTGCAGTAGGAGGAGTATTAAATAGGGAACTCCTACTTTTTTAGAATGCTGGTTTCTGAAGACCTCTGATTCCACAAAAAAATAGTAATTTGCCACTTATGAGGAAGCAGAAGTAAACATGCTCAGAAATAATCTCTACCAGTTTTGAGGAGTATAAAACACAAATCACATGAATGATTACAGGGATTTTTGCATCTCTCGTCAAT
>VZTB01003872.1:181032-192572 GCA_013397245.1 Thryothorus ludovicianus
TTAGAGACAAAGAAGCCAGTTGCAATAGAATTTCTGTTACACATTAGTTTTTTTGACATTACCCATAGTAACTGTAGAGTCACTTCTTCCTACTAAAGTTTTCTTTACAAGTACACTCAAATTTCAGTGAAAACCACTATATTTTGAGCTAGACAGACTTACCAGAATACTTAAATATTTACATGCTACATATAAGCATAAACATTATTTGTTTTGAAAAAAGTCAGAGTTATACTGAAAACATAACTGCAAAAGAAAANTTTTCAAACTACTTTTCCACTGTTACAATGATATGCCTTGTATTTGCTAATTTGTATTGCCATGTTAATTTTCTAGAAAAACTTCTTATTGGTGTCACTTAAAGAATTCAGGTCTTAGGATGTTTAGATAGGAGTTCTCCTTTGCATGGAAGAATTTCACTAAATTTCTTACATCATCAAATCTGATAAATTTGAATAACTGCAGAATGTTAACAGCTGGAAGTTACTACCTTTCATTCCAGTGAAGGAAATAAAACCTAGTCATACACAATCAGATGCCAAAGATGGAAGCTGCCTCCAAATGGACCTAAATATTATTCCATTGCACAAATTAAAAGTATATAAGAAATTTTTCTATTTCCCTTTTTGACAAGAAATTACTGTCAAGACTGTCCACAATTAAGAGAAGTGCATTTTGTTGATATTTTAAGGTTAGTAATACATCTTCAAGTTTATATCGTGAAGCTTTCCTACAGAAAATTCATGATGTGATACAAAGGATGTAATACTGAACAGTAATAGCTAAGAAATATTTGTTACAATTAAAGGAGCTTGCATGCACACAAATATTTCCAATACTCAAAAAGTTTGAGTTTTTGGTAATGGTAATGGCTAAGGCAAGAAAGGTATCACATGGAAAGCCTTTCTATACAACTGTACACTACACCTTCACAAGTGCATCTGTACATATGTTAATAAACAAAAATACAAGAGCTCTACTCCATCAGAGCTTTAAAACTTCCAAACACTAAACCAGAAGTTGATAGTTCAAATGGAAAAACGTTCCTGAAATACCATATCAATATGGAATACAATGAAAGTACGTTACTTTAACAGTTCCACTTATCCAAAATAGTCTTTTTAAAGATTACTAAGAGTATGTATAGCTTAAACTCCAAAATCCAATAACTAAATCACCAGACGACCTTAAGGCTTTATTAATCCTACATTTAACAGTCCTGGAACCATTTTAAATTCAAAATGCCAAATGAAATTCCAGGTGAAGCTATATCTTTCCACTACACAGGAGAAAGAAAAGTACAATTTAGCTAGTCATCTGTCAGTGAATCAATGAACATACGGGATAATCATAGTTATACACCCGAGTTTTAAACAGGCATGGGAGACTAGGTGTTTTGAACTAGATAGGATTGTGTAAAAATATTTTTGAAAAATCCTAAAATTGCTTTCACAACAAGCAATATAAGTTTTAGATGATAGCTGTTCTGGGAGGATAAACCCATACTGTGCTCCTAGAAGTAGTTGTCCCTTCAGGAGCCAAACCAAACAAATTCATACATGCAGTTCAGGAACACAGTTTCCTCTTCCATAAAGAATAATTCTTTACCTTCAAAGGAAGAGTTAAACTTCTTGTACTAGTTCTCCTATGAAAATTCATTAATTGACAGCAACAGCCTTTAGCTAAGAAAGAAGACATCTGCACACTTCAATTCTTTGTCAAAACTCTCAAGGCTATAATTCGATTAATATACATCTTAATTCATAATAAGAATAAGTGTGCATTATGGTAATCATTAAACCTTGGATATCTGTTCATAGCCATTACTGCTATTACTTAGGAGAGAAAAGGAACAGGAATAGATGAAAAGCAATTTTAGCTATGATTGTATTAGTAATTAAACCAAGAAGAGTATAACAAGAATGACCTAGGTTTGTGAACTAGGAGGGTTTGCCCATGACCAAGCTGAAGAAACTTGCAACATAATCTCTGGTGCTATTCATCTTAAATCCCACGTATCCTGATAGAAGCACTGGCAGCAAGACAGCTCTCCTGAGAAAATTCTCTCATTTCAGGTTTATAGCATCCATGCGAATTGCTATGAATTACAAAAGCAAATTGATCCAAGAGTTTCTGTTTCAGAACTACTAAGACTATGACCTTCTATAACGCCAATACACGTACAAGTAACATTCTAACAAGCTTTTGGTTTATCTCTGCAAACTCCAGAAGCAAGAAATTTGAAAACTCTCCAAATTACCAAAAATCAAATCATATAATTCAAGACATCACTATGATGCTTCATAAAAAGCTCCCTAGAATTACAGCTAAAATTAATTGATGTATAGAATTTCATGAGACTCTTGTCAGTTTTTTGCACAAGTTTTAAGAAGACATAATTCAGAAGAACCTAAAACTTGGCTGGAAAAGAGTACAAATAAAAATTACAACTAAAACTAACTTGATATGATGTAAAAGTTAGAATTAAAAACAACCTGAAATACAGGGTCAAAAAAAAACCAAAAAACCCAAGCCCACCAAACTTTTTGATACAGTTTGGGCTCTGTCTGGTGTCAGTCACAGCTGATGTTGGCTGTGTGACATTTATGTTAAAAATTCATATAGTTCATGAAGGGGGATGGGGAAAAGAACACGAAAAGAAACTCTAGAAGAGTTCCAGGCAGGTATGTTCCTTCTGTTTGTCTCAACCTCACTTTTTTAATCACTAATAGATTACTGTAAAAAAGCTTTTTGATGTAAAATAAAATTTTAAGAACTGCTTCAATTTTGTCAGAAACCTAAACTGCTTCTGATAGAACTAAGAAATATTAACTTTTAAAGAGTTGTACTGTATTGCACTTATCAAAAATCATATAAAATCTTGTAACTCTCACCAACAGTAATTTGCAAAAAAAGAGTTATGATTCACATTCTCTGTGAACTTATGGAACTAAGAATGAAAAAAAATAACAGCTATATAAGTTTTAGTGCTTCATCATGAAATTGTGACCTGTCTCATTTTTTTTATCAGTACTGATTAAATGACTCCTGTCCTATTTAGCAAAGAGTACATCAAGCAAAGGTCACCTAACAGTGTAAGCCTCCATCATGTATAGTTTTCATCACACTATAAAGCTTTGACTTACACATTTCATGTCTTTGGGCACATGGCCAAAGTTGATTTTCTGCACCCTCCCCCCTTACTATTAGACTCTGAAGGCAAAGGTTGATTTTGTTTTTAACCTTGACAAGCACCTGATGACACTGTCTGGCAGGCCTTAACAAAACACATATACTGCATGCTTCACAAACTATAAATTGCCACCCAAAACATGTGAGTAGTATACCTGGTACGAATCACTGATAAATTCCAAAACACGATCCCAACTGGGAGCTTGTATCTGTAGAGCTAGCCTGAAATGACAGTTTACAGTCTAGCTAGTGTAGAGAGCCTTGTCTCTAAATAGATGCTGCTTTAAGACGGGAATCTGAATTTCTTTTCTGAGTAGAAAAAATAAGATGACAGAGAAATACATCATATTCTTGCAACACAAGAGAAGGGAAAAAAATCTCGCATTTCCATTCATATTTTAGAAGATACGTAACTCTTAATTTTTTAAAAGATGCCTTTGTAAATTTTCAATTCTTTGATTAAGGTCATACCATTTACTAAATCCTAAGTATGCTGGCAGATATTGATGATCTATTGAAGTGACATTTTATGCTGAAACATAGAGAATATCACGGTTTTTATGAGGAAGGACCAATCCTCCCTGTCTTTTTGGAAGTGGTTGAGCCAACAATAGCAATATGCTGCTCTGTTGTGTGCTGCCTGAATGCATGTGTAAGCTAGGATGATTTTTTTTTTCATTAAACACACAGTTGCTTTTTCAAAGATTGGGAATTTGCTAAACCCACCACATTAGATAGAAAAGTACTTTTTTTCTAGGAAGACTTAGATATTAAGTACTAGTACTCCCTGATGATTATTAGTTGTATAGCCATTGAAAATATCTTATTCACAGAAAAACATAATTTTGAAGTATTAAAACAAAAAAGTTTTCAAGTTACAGATTCAATGAAGGCACATCTTTCAAAGCAAAATCAAGGAAGCATAAGCTCCTTGCATTTTTGAAAGCATTAAATGCAGATAGTCGGAACACTTTTGGATTTTGCATTCTCCCTTTCTTGGACATTTACCATCTCATATAGTTCCAATCCTATAAATGTAAGAGATTCATTATTTGTGGAAAATTATTGAAGCAATTATTGAAATCTGGGCAACATATACACTGAAAGAACTACAAACAATGAGAAATGTTAAATGATAACTGAAGAAATTATTCTCAGTTTTTAAAATAACTGTAGCTCCAGTTAACCAAGATACTGTCAGGATGGCAAAGAAAGAGAATTACATAGTTGAGAAATTAACTCTTGGGTACAAAACTTGTTTAAACTTATTTCTAAATAAAATAGTCCAAGTAAATTCAGCTTTAAAATATTTACTAGTTTTGGGATTTCTATCCATCTTTTTCTTTTCTTTCAAAACAATAATGAATCAGTGCCAGATCCTGGTTTTCAGTTCTGTATAATTTTAAGGTGGAGGCATTTCTTTTATGCCTAGCTCCCTGTCTGCCATGGCAGTAGAGGAGGAAAGGCTATAGAGAAAGTACTATTTGGCAATTGAGACTATCCTCTGAGAAGTATTTCTTTTTTCTTGTTGGGGAAAAAGAAACAGCAGAGCTAAGATTTGCACAATTTCAAGTTTGTTTTGCAGTTTACTCTGGGTTTTTTTGTGGTTTTTTTTTTTAAACTCCATTTTTACAGTAGCTTAATCTACTCCATTAAAAAAGGGCTGTGATTACCTACCTCTGCCTGAGGGCTGGAGAAAAGTGGCATCCTAAGAAAAGGATCAATGTTATGCTTTTACAAAATAAGCTTTACATTCTCCAGATTCTTGGCTGCTGTGAATGAAGTCATAAGTCAGACTCTCTCAGGTAATTCAAGGTTCTGATAGGTTACATTCCTCACACAGATACCTGAACTTCAAAACTGCTTGGAAAGCTTTGAACAGGGCTGTGCAGTACACAAACATCTCCACTCTTAATCCCTATAAGCAACATTTATGTAGAAGTAACTTTTCATTTTTAGAAGAAGAATCTCTCTGTAATCACAATGTTTGTTCTTATCATTACTACTAATAACTCTAACTCTGGAGTTCTGAAGCTTTTTCTGCCATAAAGGGAACCAAGCAAGGAAAGTTTCTAGTAAAATAACACTAAATTTGTGAGTACAATCTTAGCTCTATAAACATCAGCAAATTCTGAGATAGGATCTCCTATCTCCTCTTTTGATTTTGAGATTTATTTATTTAAAAACACAAAATACAGAGACTATTGTGGTTGCTTGATTTCCTTTAAATTTCTTTTAAAGACACCACAAACAAGAAATTCAATGGATGCCAGACGGATTGAAATCAGTTTCTACAAGTAAAACAATTACTTAAAAAGGACTAAGAGAAATAATTAGGGTGAGTGAACAAAACAAAAAAATCAAGTTCAGATGTTCAAAAATATTTGAATGCCATGAGATGACTTACTTATATAAGAGGTGCGAAGCTTTTTCACAGACTCTGAATATAAGTTAGAAAGGCCGCACATGCAAGAAGCCACAGTCAGCATACCTTCATGAAGCAATGAGAAAAGGAAAGACGGAGACACTAACAGTACATTTGAGATAGAAAAGCCAGCCAAGTAACTTGTACAACCAGATAATTAAAATGCTATTGCCATGCAGATTGTTAGTATCAGAAGTTAAGATGAAAAAAAAATATTGCTATATTCATGAGCAAAAAGGACTTTCATCATGAACATCTTAGAGACACAGCTGAAACACAGAGTTATGTGGATCCAATTTATTGGATTAAAATAACAACAGTTAAGAAAACAAAGGCAAGTGATGTTTAAAGCTTCAAAAGGCAGTTTATAATCTCTATGCATAAGGCAGAATTTAAGCCCTTTACTCCCAGGACAAATTAACACAGTCAAACAGTGAAGCTATTTCTTTCTCTCACAGTTTATTTCATACAAGACTATATTTTATCCGACAGGATAACAACTATATATGCTCTGCTCCATATGAATAATTTTAAGAACCATTCCCTCAGTTGAATTAAGCTGACTGATGTTAACTGGATATTTTTCAAACCATCCATTTACCAAAATACCTCCTAGAACATCTATTTCAATTTGAATAAAATGTTACCTGAAGAACTTACAAGGACTTTACTCTGGATCTCTTAAAAAAATTAATGCTCAATCATGAGGAAGGATTTTTTTTAACAGTTTATTATTATGTCTTGTGCTGTTTTCTGAAATAACTTAGGAGTATCCATGACACATCAGGGAGAAGAAAATTTTAAAATACTAAGTTTTTCTTTGGGTTACAAAAAGCTTTGCATTTTGATTGAAAATTCACTTTCCTATTGAGCTGAAAAAGAATACTCTTCAGCATATTTTAAAATCAATCTGGTACAAATCTCTTTTTTCAAAGAGATTTATTTTACCAGTTTGTACGTATAAGTTTATTTTTCTCATTTAAATAAAAGGATCCTCTCAAGCATAACATAACAGTATTAAAAACATAACATGATTTAGCTCATCAGGGACATTTCTAGTCAAATATTAAAATAGGAAGCCAAAGGATCCCAGCAAACACTCAGGCTATCTGCAAACATTAATGGATTTATACAAACATGTAATATGGGTACGAGCTTTATCGGAAAGATCAGGATACTTCTTCATGTCATGTAAATTCTTGTGAACTGCATAAATAATTGTAAATTTGTATTTTTTCTTAAATGTATATTATACTGAAAAATAAGCAATGGTATGAAACATCAGTAGATTCCACCAAGCAACAATTTTTAAGGAAAGATGAATTAACAAAGCTGCAATAGTGACAATAGCAACAGATCAAGAAGAAAGAAAACCACAAAGTGAAGAATGTTTGTATTCAAGGAATATACACTAAGACTAGATGACCAATTGCGTCTTTCTTCTGAGCTTAAAATATATTTTGTGTGACTCACCTCCAGATGGCTGCCGAGTTTTTCGGGGAGAGCGTGGCTCCCTGCGATAGGGATCATTGGAGCCATACAGTTCAATAGTGCCTAGATTCAAGAGCACTGTCTTCTGGAGGTAATCAACCATGGCAATACCATTACAGTTTCCAAAAACTACTCTGGAAAAAGAGAAGTGAAAGGAAAGACAATGCTAATTAAAGGCTGGTAATGTTTCATGCAAATATTTTTGGCAGTTCAGTATCTAATACCTCCTAATTTTTAGGAATTATCCTAGATTACACTTATTTATAAATTACTATTTTGCAGTGCAGTATTGATTAACTGTTCTCCTGTAAAAACATGGTGCTGAGTAAAACCACTGTCAATGTACTTGCTAACCTATCTGCCACAGAGAAGTGACACTTGCTCTTGGCTGTACAGTGCCAGGTAAAGAAAGAATGATGCTGATTTGCTGCTGCTCTTAGCATCATCAGTATCTGCTGTGACCCAAAAGGGATTCCAACAGAAGCACAAGGAACTGATTACCTCTGTGCTGCTGTGCAGCTCATGTGAACACACCCAGAGACTCAGTTTTAATGGCTAGTTTTAAACCACTTTGATGGAATAATGGAAGAACTGTGTAGAATATACTTACAGGCCATATGCTGAGTTGATGGCTAAGCTGGTTATCTGTTGAGGAGGTTCTCCACTCACCCACACCAGCTGGATAACGAGCTCGATTTGGTAGCCTGGAGACTGCTTGAGAGGAGAATTTTTAACTCTGCAAAGTAAACAAAACACAGTGTCTCCACTGTCTCCATTTTTTCCTTATGGGATCAGAGTGCATTAAATTCTACACTGTGCTGGACTTTAAAATGTTGGAAAATTGTAAAAACTACGACCAAAAGTAATAAAAGCAACGAGAAAAAAAAGCCACATGAAACTGGGAATTCACTTCTTTTGATTCACTACCTAACTTAAAATTAATCGAACAATGATTACAAATATTTCGTTTTTTCCAGCCTCAGAAAAAGGCATAACAGTGCTATTATGCTGTATTTCCTTGAACAGACACAGGTGTTCAATCAGTGTATAAAAAAGAAGGTGTTACCCATTTTTTCCAGAGTTTCCAAAAGAACTCTGATTTAGAGAATGGAAGGGGATGAGAGGTATACATGAACTAAGCACAATGAAAAGGGAAACAGAGTCACAGTGTTTTGAGATAAATGCGAATAAAAAGCTGATGATATGGTAAAACCAAAATGAAAGCAAGTAAATTATTGCAATGGTAGACCAATTGTATGCAATGAACCTGGGACTGGGGGAATTGAAACTGTTGTAAAGATTTTGTTTGCATGCTGATAAATAAACTTATGCAGAAAGGATTAGATCTTACATTTTTTTTTACATGAAAAAGATTATGTAGAACAAGCTATTGTTACCTAAATTCTACTTATTTTACCCATTTATTCTCACTGATGGATATTTTGGTTTGACAATATAAGTTTAGAATTTTCCAATTTTTCTACTTAGAGGAGTTCCCTTCAGAAATACACCTCTCCAACTGAGTATGATAATACAATTCGAAAATTCTTACCCAAATAAAGCAACTCTATCAGAATTAATTGTTTTCTGGATGGATACATTCAAAGAATTAAAATCCAAGTTGGGATCTTAAACTTCAGAAAACAAAGTATATACCTAAATTATATACTTTGAAGTATATACTTTAAGTATCTCTAGATATCTATTACATATTTCTTACATTCTGTTAGAAAAAGTGATGGCACCCAAGTCACATTAACACACTCTTGCAGGAGAGTAAATAAGAAAGACAGACTTTTTAAACTCTAATTTCTCTAAATTAGTAAAAGCTCACACAAAGAAGCTTGCAGAAAAAACTCCCAATTTAAAAAGATCAAAAACTTGTCAAAGACCTACAATGACAGCACTATTAGACATCATGCAAAGTGAAGATCCATAACAAAGGGACAATTAATTAATCCTGTTTTCAAAATGCAAAGTTTTTCCCTTGGAAGATTTTCAGAAATGAAATATATTTATAAGCCTAAAGAGTTAGCATTGAACTAGCTATTTGTAAGAATTCTCACTTTTGATTTGCTTCTGAAACTTAAGGCTCTGCAAAACTAACAGATGAAACATATACAGATATACTTGGTCTAAAGTTAAGGAGAGACACAAAATTTTAATTTTCCTATTCAAGGACAATAAGATATCAAAACTGTTTGCTCTAAGTCACAATCATCTAATAGCTATACTAACATCTATGTCAAATTTTCCTAAAAGCATATAAATAAAAAGGCAAGGATTTTTTTTTTTTTAAATCATCTTAAGAAGTTAAATGCAATATTTATCTCTTAAAGCAGAGCTCAAATTTCAGATACTTGGGAAATTTTGCTCTACAAAATAAAACATTTTTACCAGCAACACATGCCTGTAATGATATTTAAGTACATATACTCTAATCACACATTGTTTCAATGTTTCAGACTCACTGAAAGTATAACAGAGTATACTTACTTTAAACATGGGACATTATCACGAAGTCCATCAGATGAACTGCTACTAGTAGATGGATGAGACTGGGGAACAATGGATTGAGGATTGGAACCTGTGCCTGGAGTTGGTACAGGTGGCACCTGCTCACCATCTGGAGTTTCAACATCATTTATTTCATATAGGAGACGTACTTCCAGCATCTGTTAATTAAAGGAAAAAAAAAATCAGTTAAATCTGCCTTTCAAAACAATGAATGTGAAATAAATGAAGTGCAACTGAAGACGGCAGTGATAAAAGTGACATCCAGAACTTTTCCATCTTTTGAAAGATAACAGTTCAATAAACAGTGTAACTTATAGACACATCTAGTTTTCAGAAATACAGTCATACTACTAGAGACTGAATAGCTAAAGATGCTAGAACTTGAATGTCTGACATATTTCCCAGTTTTAAAAAGTTTGCTTCTTAATATTGAAAGAAATTAAAAACTGGACCCATTTGATTATCATTCTGCTGACATATACTCTCAGTTATGAAGGTGACTTGGTTTATGTACTTCAGAAATGGTAAAACAGAGCTAAAGCCACACAGACAGCTCAACTTTTACTGGTGCAATACTGTACATATGGTGACTTAATTAAATGTTTGATGTTGTGTTGAACTGGATCATACATTTTAAAGAAATATAAGTTCCTAATTACTTAAGATTTCTTTCTCCAAGATCTGTAACATCAGAATTAATTGCAGTGCAGTGTAAAGTAATTTTGCAATTGTTTTACTACCATCTGTAAAACAGAACTTAACTCATGGACTACAGAACACAGAACTACATAGAATTTTTAAAAAAAATTAATGAGAACTGAAGACTAGCTTAGTCAGGGCTGATTCATAAAAACTGGTTAGAAAAAACTATCCTCTAAGAAGGGAATTTTTTGTACATAAAAAGCACAAAAGAAAAAGCCCTACACCTCAGGTCCTTAAACTAAGATTATCATAAGCCAGCAGTATAGGGAGGGGACAGTGTGTGTGTGTTGGAGAAAGGAGGTGAGGGAAAAAAAATTAACAATTTACTTAGACATTAAAATTAACACTTGTACTTTACAATTAACACTTAGAACAGGGAGCATTTTATAATTAAATGTTAGGTTTTAGTTTATACATTAAAATACACAAATTTGCACATGTGTTTCTGATTTAACAAGAATCATTGTATCTTATACAGAATAAAACAGTGGCACAGCAAAGTTCTTAACAGATTTCAGGGCATGTTTAGCACATTTTTACTCTTCTACCTGTCCATACTGCAGAAGTTTTGACAGGACAGATGGTAATTATGAGGACTCAAGGGATCAACTCCCTAAAAGCTTTGAAATTCTTCAACTCCATAGCTCATCCACTTTCGTTATTATTTCACATTTGATACAGTCAAGTTTTGATTTATTTTGATAAACAGACCAAAGAATGATTATAGGTTGCAAAACTTCAAAAAGTCACTGAAAACCAGTATATTGGTGTGCAATATTTACTTTTGTTGAATTTCATAATTAATTGCTTTCTCTCCAAAAACCTATATCTCTCTGTTTTGAGTCAATTACTTTTGTTGATTTCACTACTATAATTAAAGACAAAAAATAAGAAACTGCTAGAACAGTCACATTATAGCTAAATCCTACAAAGTTTAAAAATAACTCTTTACCGGAATGACTTCTGTTGTCACTTCCTGCTTGCTGAACCTGTAAATAATGACATGTGCAGAAACTCCAGCTATGCACAGCATTCTGCTTTCTGGACACCATGAGATGATCTGAATAGCATATGGATCTTCATCTACTATATCTGTGTTTGGCCTGTCATCCTTATTCCGTGATTTTTCAAATACTTTGGCTGTTTTTAGCTTATAGAGTACTTGCAGCGTTACTAGGAACAAAGCAAAAGAGAAAAATTAGTTTTGATCTAA
>VZTB01003873.1:0-14813 GCA_013397245.1 Thryothorus ludovicianus
TTGGGGGAAGGAATTGTTCTCTGAAAGGGTGGAGAGGAGCTGGGATGGAATTCCCAAAGCAGCTGTGGCTGCCCCTGGATCCCTGGCAGTGTCCCAGGCCAGGCTGGACATTGGGGCTGGAGCAGCCTGGGACACTGGGAGCTGTCCCTGCCATGGCAGGGATGACACTGGATGAGCTTTGTAGTCTGTTCCAACCTAAACCCTTCTAGGATTCTATTTTATGTATTTTTTTTTCCTATCAGTTTGCCTTGAGAAGTTCCCCAGGTATGAATTCCATCTTGTAACTCTTGCAGCCATGTGTATGAACTTAAATTACTGCCCAAACAGGTAAATAAACTAAAATAGGACCTTATTAATTATCAACCAGTTTGAGAAATGAGTTAGTTTGAAGGGAGCAGAGCTGTTGGTCACCTGGAAAGGGCAGGATTTACCAGCATGGGGTTGATGTGAATAAAACCAAAACTGGATTGATGTCTGTGCCAAGAAGAGGACTTGGAGGATATTGAAGTGTCTGTGAAAAGATACCACGGGCAGAACAAGAGCAAGGCTTGTCCCAGCTCTGCTGAGCCACCCACAGACCTGGGATGGGCTGAGCTCCGTCTGCAGCCTCCTCTGAGGCAGCCAGCTTCCAAAATGTAGAATTGTACTGGTGCTGGCACATCACTGTGAGTGATGCATCCTTGGAGGAGATGGAGGGAATGTGGGCTGTGGAACATTTCCCTGTAGGCATGAGCCCAGTGTTTGCTGTGGCAGGAGCTCTTCAGGCACTGTTTTGACAATTAATGGTTGGATTTTTGAGATGGTCCCGTCCTGTTTCCATTTCATAGTAGGAAACGTTGTCTTTGTAGAGCCCCAGCCTCTGTTCTTGTCAGGGGTTGTTGGGAAGTTCTTTTGGTGTCCCAGACCAGCAGCTCAGGTGGCCTTTCCTTCCATATTCCTGGAGTTTCCAGGTGCCACAGAGCTCCCATCAGGTACCTTGGTATCCTCTGGAAAAATCCAATATTCCCACGTGGATATGAACAGCCCTGTAGGAGTTTGGATCTCAGCCCCATTGCAGGAGAAAAGCAAATTCCAGGAGTGCTGATCAGGTGGAATTTGGAGATTAACCTGTAAATAGGATGGATCTGAGCCCATGCAGGTGACCTGGTGTCGTTTTGGGTTTAATCTCAATTACTTGGACTGATGTGGAAACAAAGATTTTAAGTTTAAATTGATGCTGCTCTTAAAGGTAACAATAAAGGCTCTGTGCCTTTATGGAGAGGAAATTCCTGAGTGTTTTCCTGGGCTGTGGCATGGAATAACCTGGAAAACAGCACAGAAAGGGAGACCTGCAATTTTATCAAACCATAAAAAGAATCACTTCTTTTCTAAGTCATTCTGCTGGGATTTTTACCAATATTTAATGTTTTTCCTCCTGCATTAAAGACCAGAAAAGATGTGGCCACCATTAAAAGGCTTTTAGCAGATAGGTAGAGGGGGGGGATGGAGAAGAAGCTCCCATTTCTGGGATTTTGTTACATCCAGGAGCCTTGGGAATGCGTTGGGTTGTTGCTACATCACTTTCACCCACCAGAAGGAAAAACTAAACTTTCTTTTGGTCACTTTTTCCCCTTTCTGTGGTGTGGGAGAGGTCTGGATGGTGCTGCTCTTCTGTTTTTATGGAATTCACTGGATTTTGGTGGTGTTTTTTTAAGCATCACTGCGTCTGGAAATGCCACGCGGTGAAATGAGAACGTGGGGTTGGTTTAGCCGGAGTGCTCAATATGATAATTTTGAGAAGATTTCTTCCTTGAGCAGAATATTGACTTTCCAAATGCAAATGCTGATATTGTGTGATATTTTTAGGAGTGCTGTTTATTACCTTGCAGAGGCTTTAATGTCTGAGCAATTTTTAGATGAAGAATATATCGCAAAAGCTTCAGCGATAAACTCACGAAATTGGAAACTTTTTGAGATGGGCTTTTTTTCTTTTTTTTTCATGACAGAATTTTGCACATCCATTAATGAATTTTAATGATAGAATTATCTCCAGTGCATTCTGTGGCTCTCTCTAGCAATATTATGTTTTGATAGCCAGTATTATGTTGCATTATCCTAAATAATAAATTGCTTCCCTTTGCTTTTGGCCAGGGGAGTTTCGTGGCCTGCATGACAGCCATCCTGAGGCAAATGGAGGATTATCACTACGCCCATTTAATCAAGACTTTTGGCAAGATGAGGTCGGACGTTGTGGTGAGTTCAATTTGTTTTATCTCTTCATAAAGCGGCCCAGCTTGTGTTTGGGGTTTTTTTCCCGTTGCTGGTCATTAAATGCACTTGTGAGATGTGAACAAAATGTGTTTGGCGTTACAGATTTAATATGAAGTCATTATTTAGGCACTGTGACACACAGGAGTGCAGCTGGAGCTGTTCAGTGTTTTAAAACACGAGACAGTGGATTCAAAGAAAGCAGTAAAAAATAGTAGTGATGAGACATTACAAAAATCTGGTAAGGAAAGGAGGAAAAGAATATAAAAAAGGCTTTCTTAGGAAAAGAACTTCCAGTGTTAAATCTTCCAGATGTCCTGATTTCATTTCTTGAAGTAGCTTTTACTCAGAGATCTGCTCATTGTCCCTTTTATGCAAAACACTTTAACCTTAAAGATGCCCTTAGTTGTTAAATAAGCAATAATAATTGAAATTTGTCTTCTCAGAGTCACTGGGTAGCCTGGCTAAGGCAACAACCCAAGCTAATTAAAGCATAATAGAAGGGAGTTTATGGCTGAGGAGAGAGCTCTGGAATAACCTGACAGTGCCAGGCAGGGCTATGAGGGGACACCCAACTCCTGCCTGGCTCCAGCCTCTGCTGCTGACCCTTCCCCCAGGCAGCTTCCACCTGGCTGTGACTCCTCCTCCAGCTCCTCTTCTTCCCTCCAGCCCCACCAGAACAATGCCAGCAGCTTTCCTTTGTGTCACTTTAATGTTTGGGTTCCCCAGTTTGGCTTGAATTTGTGTTACTCTTCTTTCTGGCTGTGCTGGGCAAGGTTTGTGCTTTTTGCCCTGCTCCAGTTTTCAGGTGCTGAAGCCCTTTTTGCACCTGCTCTGGCATCCCTGAAGCTCAGGGCTGCTGTTTTTAGAGAGGGAAGGCAAAGTCCAGCTGCAAATTGCAGGAATAAGATCTCTGCATGGAAAGGGCTGCTGCTCACTTGGCTTCCTTTGGGATCTTGGGGCATTCACATGGATGGGCACTGACAGCAGAACATTCCCAAATTCAGTGCAGATAATGGGCTGAAAAGAGTGGTTATAACAGAGGGAAGAGAGAAAAGAAAGCCAGGATCTTTCCTTAGTGTATTTTAACATTTGGACTCCCCAGTTTGGCTTGAATTTGTCTTACTCTTCTTTCTGGTTATGCTGGACAAAGTTTGAGCCTTTTGCCCTGTTCAATTTTCAGGTGCTGAAGCCTCTTTTTGCACCTGCTCTGGCATCCCTGAAGCTCAGGGCTGCTGTTTTTAGAGGGGGAAGGCAAAGTCCAACTGCACATTGCTGGAGATAGGATCTCTGCATGGAAAGGCTGGGCCTCCTTTGGAACTTGGAGCATTTACACGGATGGGCACTGACAGCAGAACATTCCCAAATTCAGTGCAGATAATGGGCTGAAAAGAGTGGTTATAGCAGAGGGGAGAGAGAAAAGAAAGCCAGGATCTTTCTTAGTGTATTTTTAATTTGGACTCCCCAGTTTGGCTTGAATTTGTCTTACTCTTCTTTCTGGCTATGCCGGACAAAGTTTGAGCCTTTTGCCCTGTTCAATTTTCAGGTGCTGAAGCCTCTTTTTGCACCTGCTCTGGCATCCCTGAAGCTCAGGGCTGCTGTTTTTAGAGGGGGAAGGCAAAGTCCAGCTGCACATTGCTGGAAGTAGGATCTCTGCATGGAAAGGCTGGGCCTCCTTTGGGATCTTGGAGCATTTACACGGATGGGCACTGACAGCAGAACATTCCCAAATTCAGTGCAGATAATGGGCTGAAAAGAGTGGTTATAACAGGGAGAAGAAAACAGAAAGCCAGGATCTTTCTTAGTGTATTTTTAATTTGGACTCCCCAGTTTGGCTTGAATTTGTGGTATTATTTCTGGCTGTGCTGGGCAAAATTTAAACTCTTTGCCCTGTTCCAGGTTTCAGATGCTGAAGCCTCTTGTTGCACCTGGCATCTCTAAAGCTCAGAGCTGATTTTAAATAATATTAACCTGTGGAGGTTTAATGGTAAAGCACTGTTAAACCTTTAATAGAAACTACAATGAGTAAATGGAATTTTCTTTTTTTCTTTTCATGGTTTTTCCACTTCTTTAACCCAACAATTTTTTGTGCCACTGATTTGACTCACCCAGCAGAACTGAAATCCAGGAGTCTTTGCTTTTAAATCCAGACCTGGAGGTGAAAACTGCACCTCCTATTGCAGAGGATTCAGTTTAATCACAAAGCAGTGATTTAGAACTGAGACTAAATTCAACCAGGCAGAAATGAAAAGGTTTTTCTTCAAATAAAAGGCAAGAAAAAGGGAAAACTTAAGCTGTGGTTTCTTTTTCACCACTGGAGACCCTTAAATCTTCCTTCAGCCTCTTCTCTTGCTCAAGCAGGAGCTGGAAGTCAGGGCTGGAAGTGCTGGAGGAAACTTTATGGTCTGTGTTATGTAGGTGGCAGGTTTAGATTATTATAATGGTCATATTTGGCCTCAAAAGTCCACGAAAAGATGAGGTGGAGTGCAATAAAACCAGAGTTTTACCTCTCTGTGGAATGGAGAGTTTAGGTTTATTAAGGAATGTCTGTTCAAAGAGGAATTTCTTGCTTTAAGGTCCCTTCCAGCCCAAACTCTGCTGTAATTCTGTAAAATCAAAATCTGTGATTCTGCTCTCGTCCTGAGATGAAACATTATCTGACATCAGGGAGGTTATTTCTGGGACTAAATGATTTTCTTTTTTTCCCTCTTCTTCCTTGGTAAAAAATATTTTTATTTGAGACACATGTGGTTTAGTTGACAAAAAATGCCTGTTAATGTTGTGCCATGTGGAGAATTTCAGGCTGAGCTCAGGCTGTTTCCTTTCCATCAGTGGCTGGGAATTTTTTAGGGGTCTTACCCACTGTGAATTCTATTTTCTATTAAATCAGATTTGTATTTGTAGTTGGAGAGAGAGCAGGAGTTGTAACCCTTCCTCTTTTAGTACAGGTTTTTATGCTCAGGAGTATTTGTCCTGCTTCCAGTTATGCTGTAAATAAGCAGCTTTTTTCTTGTCCTGGTGACTTCCTTCTCTTCCCAACCCCTCACAAACTCAGAATTTTCCTCATAAAATTAGGTTAATTCATCCAACCCATTTGCTTTTCTATGAGAACCATAAAATGGAAAAAAGAGCAATATTATGAATCCATAAACCCCAAGTGAGTATCAGGAGCCTTTTATTTGATCAATAATTAGCTGAGTTGTTACAGAGCATTATTTAAAGTACCTGGGTGAGCGTGGGGTTATTAAAATGTAAATATCAGGGGATGGAAATGCAGAGCTGAATCAGCAAAGTAGGTCAGAGCCCCCAGGCTCAGGAAGGAACCAAATCATCAACAATGGAATTCTTGCACCAAGGCACAGGAGGAATGAGCAGGGAAATCTGCATTTTGGCTCTTACATGAAGGCAGATTTTCCTGAGCTGCAGGAGAGGCTCTGGCAGGAGTGTGGCTGCACCCAGGGGTGACCCCTGAGCCAGAAACAGCTCCTCACTTTCCATCCCATTAATGCCTCAGCAGCAGCATCTGCTTCACTGGGCACCTGCTCAGAGCTTGGCTTCGATGCTCCTGGGGATCCTCTCCCAGTTCAGAATTCTGGGATTCTGTGCTCCTTGCTGATGCTGTGTGGTGAAATGACAGAGGAGCTGTTTTACCAGGGGTACTCTGCACATGGGGGAGCTGAGTACCCTGGAAGTTCCCAGAATCCCAAATAATTGGAAGGGACCTCTGGAAATCACCCAGTCCAACCCCCTGCCAGGGCAGGGTCCAGCTGGGTCTGGAGTGACTCCAGAGAGGGGGAAATTTCACCTTGCTTTGTGAAATAAGAGACATGGAGAGAGAATATTCACCAGGGCCTGGAGGGACAGGACACAGGGGATGGCTCCCACTGCCAGAGGGCAGGGATGGATGGGATTTGGGAAGGAATTCCTGGCTGGGAGGGTGGGGATGGCCTGGCATGGGGTGCCCAGAGCAGCTGCCAGGTGGGCAAAATCAGCAGGGTTACCTCGATGGGTTGAAGTCACACAAACCCAATCTGAGCTCTTTGGCCCTGAATCCAGGGGGGATGTTTGCACAAGGTGCTTTATTTGCAGCAATATTTGGGAAGTGAGAACCTCCAGCAGAAAGATGGGGATCAGGAAGGATCAGCCTGGAGAGGAGAAGCTCCAGNAGAGACCCTGGCAAGGCCTGAAGGGGCTGCAGGAAAGCTGGAGAGGGGCTGGGGACAGGGGATGGAGGGACAGGACACAGGGAATGGCTTTAAATGGTGAGATTTGGGTGGGATTTTGGGCAGGAATTGTTCCCTGGAGGGTGGGCAGGGCTGGCACAGGGTGCCCAGAGCAGCTGTGGCTGCCCCTGGATCCCTGGCAGTGTCCCAGGCCAGGCTGGATGGGGCTGGGAACACCCTGGGTGGGACAGTGGGAGATGTGGAACCAGCTGGGTTTGAAGATCCTTCCCACCCAAACCAGTGAGGGATTCCGGGATCCTTGATCTCAAAGCTCAGGATCTCTGCAGCTCCCTGCATCCACTGACGGGGAATTTCTGAGCCAGGAAAACATTTGAAGAGAACAGTGGATTAAAAGATGAATTTGCTGAAGATCCTGGCTCTCAGACCTGAAGAAAGACTGATGAGAGCAGGGACTTCAGATTGGTTTCTTGCTGAAAAGGTTACACAGAAACCAGTCTTAGTTAAAAGTCCAGTCGATGGAACATATTGGGGATTTTTTTTGTAGGCATTTGACATTTTAAAGATAGACCAGATAAATACCATTACTGAGAAACTGTATCAAAGGGAAGATATTCTAACCTTGGAATAAAAGTTCATTTTTATCTCTGTATGAAGTGGATCAAGGACTTTGTGCATGAAGTTCTCTTTTCCCCTTTATCTTCCTCGCAGCGTTTGATATTACTGAAATTGTTAGATAGCAATTACAGATTCCCAAATTGCAGGAGATGATTTACATTGTAAAGTACACAAAGTTTCTGGTCCAAAGAATTGTTTGGTTTTAGCTGTGTGGAAATAAATTGGTTTATGCTGTTAAATTAACTTGTTCTTGGGCAGATTTTCACTTGCAGAAGCAATTCCTGCTGCTCCCTTCAGAGGGGGTCCCTCCCAATTTTGGGATGTCCAAACCATTTTTGTTCTCTGCCCCAGGTGGGGGTGATGATTTGACCTGGAACATGTTTTTATTTTAATACATAAATAATCTCCATTTCTGGAGATTGACCATGAAGGGAGGGATTATTCATCACATGATTCCAGGGAGTATTTTTTGTGCAGTTGTAAATAAATATTTAGCTTTGTTTTTTCCCCTCATTCCATGAACCCATGTGCTTTTATCAACTTCCTAAGAGTGCGTCATGACAGGACTGTCACAGTACTTGAGGGAACTGGGGATTTTGTCCATAGTATGGAAAAAAATGATGGTTTTTCCATCAGCAGAAACTCCTTTTGGATAACTGGTGAACCAATGCTTGGCCTTGATGAACCCCATGTGTTGCTTAAATAATTTCTGAAATGGAATTTTTGTAGGATTTATGGGCATCATGTATAAAGGTGGTTGAGTAGAATTTAGGGTTTTTTAATGAAAAATGGCTTTTTGAGGCAGCAGAACACAAAAAACCCTTTGGAGCACATCATTAATAACCACCACCATCCCTCGGAGTTGTTTTTGATCCAACTTCCTCCACATCTTGTCTCTTCTTTTAGGACTTCCTGATGGAGACTTTCATCATGTTCAAGAACCTCATTGGGAAGAACGTCTATCCCTTCGACTGGGTGATCATGAACATGATGCAGAACAAGTGAGTACGGAGGGAAACGCTGCAGGAAATGCAGCAACAGCAGCCCCAGGCTGCCCCAGCTCTGCTCCTCCTGAGACCAGAATTATTGACAAATTGCCTCTGCAGGAGTGATGCAGTGACCTGCTTTAGGGCTCTTGGAGTCCACCAAAAATTAAGGGTGGAGTCAGTCTGAGAACTCGGATTTTGGAGCCAGCTGCAGGTGCAGTAAAATTCTGTCCGTGTCTTACAATAGCTCAGTTAATTCTTTGGAGGCTGAATTGCAGGTTTTGCATGTGTCCTCTAATTAGGTGTTGTTGTATGGAGTTGTATGACCTGGAATTAGTTTGTTGATGTTACAAGAAAGAATCAAAAACGGTTTAAAAAACCAATTCCATCACCCCAGTAATGTAGAGAGAGGCTGAAAAATGTTCCTAATGCTCATTTTTTTTTTCTCAATAATTGCAGTTCTGTCATTATTTAGCATTCCTTTGTGCAGTGTTTTATGCTGGTGACATTTTATTAAGTGTGTCAAATGCTTTTATGTGTACTGAGATGAAAGTATAAGGGGAAAACATTATATTTACCAGTTGCCTGGAGAAATCTCTTCTGCATTTACTGGAAGCTACTATGGCTGTAAAGTTGTCAGCGTTTCCTTATATAAAATCCTGAGCCACAGCTCCTGCTCTCCTTATAAAAATGCACCATAACTTTAATCTTGGCTTCTGAAGTCTCCTTAACTCCCTAATAAAATCCATTCTGAATAAATAGGAGTCAGGAGATGGAGCCCTCTCTGGGTTCTTCCTGCTGGTTTGGACTGCTTGGGAAGCACCTGGTGTTTGGAATAAGGAGCACTTTGGGAGCTGGTGAGGAGCATCTGAAACTCTTTGGATTTCTTTCTTTTTCTATTAATTTTGGAAGTGGTTTTGCTTCAGCAGCTCCCAGTGCCTTGGGAGCTGTGCTGGAGGTGTTGGGAAACCCTCCCAGAGTGTGTTCCCTGTGAACAGGAGAATTCTGGAGTTCCTGAAGTTTGGGAAGGGTTGAGGACTGGGGAGGTTTGTGTTTGGACATTCTGAGTGCCTTGCCTGGCATTGCTGAGTGCAGGCAGGGCTGGTACAGCAGGGTCAGCATTGCAGGGGATGTTCCCTGAGCCAGCCCAGCACAGGGGGACCAGGAGCTCATGGACAGGACCCAGAGGAGCCCACGGGGCTGATCCAGGGCTGGAGCCCCTCTGGGACAGACTGGGAGAGCTGGGGGTGCTCACCTGGAGAGGAGAAGCTCTGGGAGAGCTCAGAGCCCCTGGCAGGGCCTGAAGGGGCTGCAGGAGAGCTGGAGAGGGACTGGGGACAGGGGATGGAGGGACAGGACACAGGGAATGGCTTTAAACTGACAATGGGGAGATTTAGATGGGATTTTGGGCAGGAATTGTTCCCTGGCAGGGTGGGGATGGAATTCCCAGAGCAGCTGTGGCTGTCCCTGGATCCCTGGCAGTGTCCCAGGCCAGGCTGGACATTGGGGCTGGGACAGTGGGAGGTGTCCCTGCCATGGCAGGGGTGGGATTTAAGGTCCATTCCCACCCACAGCAGTCTAGAATTGTGTCCCTGTCACATTATTGCCAGGTGACCTCTCCGTGGGCAGGGATTTCACCTTGGCTTTTGTTTGGCTCTGTCCAATTCTGACCATACAAAGGAAAGAGCAAAGGTTTTTCTCTGCCAAGGGATTTTTCCTTAAGGCACAAAGGGATCCTTCCCCAGGCAGTTCCTCATGGGAAATTTGGAGCAGTAAAAGCACGATGGTTCAGTTAGGGCATAGGCTTGGAAATTTTATCCTTCAAAATAGTTTTGTCTTTATCCCACGCTGAGCATGAAGTCCTGAGGAAGCACAAAAGGGATGTGTTGATGATCTTTGATTGTTCCTGACTCCCCTCAGTGCCTGTGGAATATCTGAGCAGAATTTCAAGTTAAAAACAAAAACATTTCCCAGTCCTTTTGGTGTTGATGAGTATCTCCTGACGTCCTAACAGGGATGGTTCATCCCTAATTCCTTCACTCTGTCATTCCCACAGCACCAGCTCCTCTGGAAATGCTTCTCAACTGATTTCTGTGTTTTTTCTTTTTCCTGTTGGAGTCAATGTGGTTTCCAACCCCAGAAAGCTGCATTATAAAACACCTTGTTTTGTCCATCTGCTCCATTTACTTCCACCCTTATAAAGTTTTATTGAAGAAAACCAGATGAAATTTAAGAATAAATTCTGTCTCTTAAAGCTGTGGCATCCCTTCCATAGAAATAACTCAGAAATTATAATTTTCTGTCATTTTTGAAAGCACCTCCTTGGGCAGTTTCTGTGCCCTGAGCTAGATCAAGGGAATAAAATTTTAAATGCATCCACAATTTCATTTTTTTTCCTTCATGGGATGTATCTGGTAATGTGAAACAATGGGAAAAAGAAAAAAAAACAACTGGAAAATGAAGCTCTAATTCCTCTTTCAGACCAGTCCTTTAGGAGATTTCTCCTAAAGCTCCTCTCCATGCAGGGCTTTGCTTCCACATTAAAATACTCTGGATTAAAATATTGACTGGCTTCAAATATTGGTGACTTCAAATATTCTGGATGAGATAATGTTGTAGCAGTGGGGGAAGAGGGGAAATGGAGAAATGCATGTGAACAACTGGATTGCAGGGAATATTTGCAAATATAAGTTTAATTCAAATTTAGTATTATATTTTTTGACCTTCACTAGTGAGATAAATATATATAGAAAAAAATCTATTTTATAAAAATTTTGCACATTAACAGTGACAGAAATTGCTCTGAAATCTTTGCCTGCCTCTTTTTGGTCCAGTACATNACAATTTCATTTTTTTTCCTTCATGGGATGTATCTGGTAATGTGAAACAATGGGAAAAAGAAAAAAAAACAACTGGAAAATGAAGCTCTAATTCCTCTTTCAGACCAGTCCTTTAGGAGATTTCTCCTAAAGCTCCTCTCCATGCAGGGCTTTGCTTCCACATTAAAATACTCTGGATTAAAATATTGACTGGCTTCAAATATTCTGGATGAGATAATGTTGTAGCAGTGGGGGAAGAGGGGAAATGGAGAAATGCATGTGAACAACTGGATTGCAGGGAATATGCTCAAATATAAGTTTAATTCAAATTTAGAATTATATTTTTTGACCTTCACTAGTGGGATAAATATATATAGAAAAAAATATATATTTTATAAAAATTTTGCACATTAATAGTGACAGAAATTGCTCTGAAATCTTTGCCTGCCTCTTTTTGGTCCAGTACATGAAAACATCAGAGTCTCTCTCTTTCCTTCCTCCCAGTATCANATTTGTTGATTCAGAGCCCAAGGTTTTGGTGTTACCAATTTGATGGAATTGCCACCAGTGTGTTCAAGGTGACATTCAGGATTTTCAGGTCATCAGCATTTTGGGGGTAAAAGAAAAGAATATTCAAACTGATGCAGTGGCTTTTCCTTTCACTTCCAAATTCTGGTCCAGATCAGCCCCTGGTTTACTCCAAACAATATCCAAGGAAAGGAGAAGGGAAAAGCCACTGAGGGATGACAGAGATGGGTGAAGAACCATAAAATGCACTTTGGAAACAGCTCCTTGTAAGGAGGAGCTGGAAATGTCTTAGAATTCCTTTTAGGATACTTGTCCACCTTTAAATTGCAGCTGCTGTAGGGTTTGTCTGTGCCCACATTTTCTGGAAGAGTTGTTCCTGTTCAAGCCATAATATCTGTGTTTTTTATAGTTTTATAGTTTTAAGCACTCAAGGAGTTTTTCTGTGGTTCTGGACAGGGCTGGGAAGTGCTTTGGAGGCAGATTCCTCATTCCAGGCATCTCCAGGAAAACACACACGAGGAGTTGGGAGTGTAAAAGCAGATACAAAAAAAGGCAGGGATTTTGTCTTGTTTCCATTTCCCCCCTCGAAACCATGTTTTGAAATGATTCTGAAATGTTTTAGAAATTGTTTTTAACTTTTGTCAGAAGCTGACAAGCTAAACTTAGGTTCCTCCTAAACACATAACTCAGAACATGAAAGCAGTTCCTCCCTACGGTTCCGTAAATGAAAATAATTTAGTCTTTGGTCTTACTTTTGGCATTTGAGACAATTCAGTTCCTTTGGTAAGACCTTATGATATATTAATTTGTAGCTGCTACTTTCATCTGCAGCTGTGCCAGTGGAAGCTGAGTTGCCTATGAAGAAGGAATTTGATGTTTGCTGTTCTATTTTTTGTTTCTAATGTCCACATTTACATAAAATACCTGTTTGTTTTGCCTTTTGAAGTCGGAGAAAAAGGGATGAGATGCTCTCAGTGAAAATGAAGTTTCTTGTCTTTGTTTTTTGTTTCTTGTTTTTTGTTTTTTTTCCAGAGGAAATAGAACTGGCCTGGGGGAGGAATCTGGAGGGTGTTACCTGTTGTGTCAAGGAGGGTTAGGTTGGATATCAGGAAAAGATTCTTCCCAAAGGATGGTTGGGCACTGGAACAGCTCCCCAGGGAATTGTGACGGCCCCAAACTCTGCTCAGCAGCAGCAGCAATGTCCCTGTGTTATACCCCCTGTTCCCAGCACAAATCCACCCCACACCTTCCATGAAGAAAATACCCCCAACCCCACCAGCCTGGAATCTCAATGAATTTTCAGTGTGAAAAGCCAAAAAAATCCAGTCCTTGCAAAGAGGAGGACAAAGGACGGGGGAGACGCTCCGGATAAGCGCGGCCTGGAATGTTTATTTTTGGAGCTTCCAGGGAAATGTGGGCAGCCCTGGTGCCTGGTTGTCATGGCAGTACCTGTCAGATCCGTGCTGTGCTCTCAGAGTTTACCTCCAGTGATGTTTGTGCCCATCCATCAGCGCTGGGCAGACCCTGACGTGCATCAGGAGCCGGAACTCGGAGCCTTCCAAAGATCTGAGTTTATCCTTCCTGACAGCTCAGCCAAAGCCAAACTGAAACCAGGGCTCAGCTCGTGGAAATTTGGCTTAATTGCCATATTCTGCTGGGTTGGAGGCAGGCTTTTGGAAACAAAAGCAGGATGGTTTTAATAAATGTATGAAAATAGGCTCTTTGCACTTACATAATTGGCCAGTCAAGTTGCATCCATCAGATGAGTGCAAGTGCAAAAGCTCTTATTTAAAATCCATCCCGAGCTGCTGCTGGATGAGGGGTGGTTTTCATAACAGGGAAAAGGAGGCCAGAAGGATGGCAAAGATTCCGGGTTGAGAACTGCAGGAAAAGCAGGGCACCCCACAGCTTCACAGCCTATCAGGTGTTACTGAATCTCTGGGATTGGGGTGGAGGGAGCAGGAAAAAGCTTTAAAAACATCATCTCATTTCCTAAATCCCTTCGTGGGTTCAAGCCTGTGTTAATTCCATGTTCAAAGGCATTATTCATGGCCTTAAGTTGCTCCAGGGGTGGTTCAGATTGGAGCTTAGGGGAGATTCTTTCACAGGAAGGGTTGTGAAGCACTCCCCAGGGCACTGGGGGAGTCCCCACCCCTGGAAGTGTTTCAAAAACATCCGGAACCAGGTGGGTTGAGGGTTGGACTCCATGGCTTTAAAGGTTTTTTCCAACCTTAACCACTCAATTTTATGATTAGTGGATGTTACTTGAAAATCCAGATTTATGACTGGAGCCCTGATGTGTTCAGTATTTCCTCAATATGTGTTTTTGTGGAATAGGATAACTGGTTTACATTTCCAAATTGGAGCTGGGATGAAGGAAGTGTTTGAAATGCAATTGTGTTATAGGAGGCCAAGGGATGCATTGTTTCAAGAAGAGTTTGAACAGTACAAAAAGCTGGGATTAGAAGGAATTGCTGCTACTTTTCCTGACTATTAATGCATTTCCTACAGGACTCTGTGCTTGCTTAGAAAGTTTAAGAGTCCAGACATGCAGCTTGAACAATCCAATAATTTAATTCAGGGCTGGAATGCAGGAAGACTTCAAATGGGAGCAATTTTGTTTTTCTTTAGTGCTGAATATTCCTCTGGATAGAAAAACCTCCCACTATTTCCCATGTATAGACTGAGGATAACCATTTTCAAAGCTTGTAACTTCCTTAGGAGCCACTTCTCAAAATTAACTCGTGTGCCCCAAAGTTTGCTCTTCATCTGGGAATAAAAGACACAAATGCACATTGATAAATCATCTAAAATTTCTGTGCATGCAGGGATTTTATTTTGCTGTCCATAAAGCCCCGTTGCATAATGAAGTGACCTTTTCAGGAAAGACCTTGCAGGATTTTTGCTTTAGCATTGTACCTGTCAAATTAACTGCACCTGGGAGGAAAATGAATATACTTGACTGTGTTGGAAATAACAGGGTATTTTCTTATTTAAAGAGCTGAGATTCCTTGCAGGAATATTCTTCAGCAGGTGCTCTTTTCCCTTGGTGGTTTGCACCCCATAGCAGGTGGAATTGTAATCTTTGGAGTTAGAAATGTTAGAAATGTATTGGTGGAATATTGATAATGGTGTGGCTGTGAGAACCCACGGGCAGCCCAGTGGATTTCATGATCTGGTTTTCTCCTTAATTTCTGTAATCTGTGATCATTTATGATGGAGAAGTCATGGAAGGGGGGGCAGGGATAGATGGGATTTTGGGAAGAAATTCTTCCCTGTGAGGGGGATGAGAGAGGCTGGGCTGGAATTCCCAGAGCAGCTGTGGCTGCCCCTGGATCCCTGGCAGTGTCCCAGGCCAGGCTGGACATTGGGAGCAGCCTGGGACAGTGGGAGGTGTCCCTGCCATGGCAGGGGTGGCACTGGATGGGATTTAA
>VZTB01003873.1:19963-31771 GCA_013397245.1 Thryothorus ludovicianus
GATGGATGATGGATGGATGGATGGATGGATGGACGGATGGATGATGGACGGATGGATGGATGGATGATGGATGGATGGATGGATGATGGATGGATGGATGGATGGATGGATGGATGGATGATGGATGGATGGATGGATGGATGATGGATGGATGGATCCATGGAGGGATCCATGGAGGGATGGATGATGGATGAATGGATAGACAAACTGCACAGGAAGCAGGGAAGGCTTCAACAGTTGTCTTCCCCCTCCCAGATTTTTAATTTTTTTTTTCTCATCTTCCGTGTGAAAATATATTTTGGTTTTAGTCACAGTCAGAAGTACAGTAATTCTGTGTTAACAAAAAAATCACCTTTACGACGTCATGTATTTCTTAATGCTGGAATTTTCCTTCTGAGGGCTCAGGCACTCCTGGGTTTGTCCCTCTCTGTGTTTTGACTGTTAAAATGTATTTACTTTGTTTGATTTGCCTGTAGCTGGCCCGGGCACGTCTGCACTATGTGAGGTGTAACAGAAATACTCAAAAAAAAAATACGCAGGAGAAGATAATTGATGATTTTCTGACAGTTCCCTGATAAAGATATCCAAACAGAAACATTGCTGGGATGAATTTCAGTTTCATGTTCACGTCAGTGAGGGCTCTAAGGGAGGTGTGATACTACGATGGCTTTGTGAGGATTCACTCTCCTTCCCACACTTGTCTCATGTTCTTCCTTCTGGACTGTTTTGCATCTTCTCATGCAGAAACCACATTTCATTTTTAAAAATCAAAGTGAAATTGCCAACTGTCAAAACCAAATATGTTTTCTGTGAGTTCTCCTTGAGCACAGACTAGTTTATTTGTCAGACTATTTTTGACAATGTGCTCTTTCCATAACTGCTTAAGTCGTGTTTCCTCGAGGAAAACAGGGAAGAAGTTTTCTTCAGGAAGAATATTTCCATCTTTGAGATGTGAATCACAGTTATTACCTGATATTTGATGTCATGTTGTACTTTCCTCTTTTGGTTCAGCCTCAAGCACTTTTTAGACTTAGAGATGTACATTCAGTACTTGCCAGGGTTTGTATCCCTGAAAATAATATTTCTTAGCCAGAGTTTTCTGTTCTACGTAAATCTGTAACTTTCTGTGATTTTGACAGAATTTAAGGATTTTAGATTCTTTAAGACTCATTTCTCATCATTTCCAGATTGTCCAAAGCCTCTTTTCACCTCACTGCGTTCTGACACCGCTGAGGGAGCAGTGGGGCCTTGGTGCTCCTAGAGGGACACTCTCAGCCCTTCTGGGATGTCTCTTGAACAAAGGATGTGGAATATTTCATGGAATTACAGGATCCCGTGCTGGAATGGCATCCCAGGGACCATCTGGTGCTCTGTTCTTGGGAAGAGCTGGGAGCAAAGCTAAGGAAGGGAGTTTGGTTGTCCTTGGAGAGCACGTTCTGAATGTCATTGTCTCTTGATGAGAGGATTCTCATTCTGCCTGGAGCCACGGAACCACGGGATGGTTTGGGCTGGAAGGGACATTAAAGCTCATCCCATTCCACTGGCCTTGGGCACCGCCAGGGATCCAGGGGCAGCCACAGCTGCTCTGGGAATTCCATCCCAGCTCCTCCCCACCCACCCAGGGAACAATTCCTGCCCAAAATCCCATCCAGCCCTGCCCTCTGGCAGTTTGTTCCCATTCCTCCTTGTGCTGTCACTCCAGTTCCTGCTGAATTGTCCCTCTCTGGTTTCCCTGGAGTCCCTTTAGGCCCTGAAGGTGCTGTGAGGTCTCCACTCCACCTTTTCTTCTCTGGGATGGCCAATCCCAACTCCCACCCTGTCTCCATACTGGAGGTGTTCCATACCCTGTTTCAACTTCGTGGCCTCCCTGGGACTTGGCTCCAACAGTTCTGTGTCCTCCTTATGTTGAGGGTCCCAGACCTGTCCACAGTACTCCAGACAAGACTTCATTTTTCCTGGTTTAATTTGCTATTTTCTGATCCAGCCTAATGTAAAAAGCCACCATTGTAGGAAGCTTTTTTTTTTGGTGAAAATCCTCCTCTCTGCTTTGCTGCTCACAACTCAGGTTTAACAAACAGGAATCCCAAACAAGGATTAGATGGCAAATGCCAGGGAGTTGTGAGATGGTCACCAACCAGGCAGGGGTGAGGCAGGGTTTGAAATTCTCTGTATTTATCTTTAAAAGGCCCTTGCACTCCTTGCTGTGTGTTCTGGGTGATCTGCAGCCTCACCCAGGGCTTGTCAAACACCACTGGAAGGAGGCAGTTGGCTTAATTAAAGCAGATCGACGTTTTTACAGCTTCCTATATTTTAGTTTCTGCCAAGACAACTGACAACAAGAAATGAGGAATTTATGAAAGGAGTCATGAAAAATTTATGTTGGCATGTGAGATTTATTCATCCAGCATAGAAAGTGTGCTTTAAATTCTGACATCAGAGCTGCTAATAGGGAATTTGGAAGTAGACTCAAACTGTTGATTGTTTCGTATGAATATGGAGATTCCACACTGGATTTCCATCCTGTGTTGTGCTTTGTATTTCACAGAACCATGGAATGGTTTGGATAGGGAGGGATCGTAAAGATAATCTTGTTTCACTCCCTGTCATTGCAGGGACACCTCCCACTGTCCCAGGCTGCTCCCAGCCCCAGTTTCCAACCTGGGACACTGCCAGGGATCCAGGGGCAGCCACAGCTGCTCTGGGAATTCCATCCCAGCTCCTCACCACCCTCACAGGGAAGAATTTCTCCCCAAAATCCCATATAAATCTACTTTCCTTCTGCTTAATGCCATTTTCCCTTGTCCCATCAATGCAGTAGTTGTTGGATTTCTAGCTTAGGACTGAGTTTGTTTGACTGTCAGTCAGAATTTCAGACGTATTACTTTCATTAGTCAAAACTCATGGAATAAAACTGCTTAGAAGAAAGCTGGAGTATTGCCAGTGACAAATTTACATCAAATCCTTCAATATTAAATCTTTAAAAAAAACCCCATACCTCAACCCAACACTCACGTGAATTTCTGGGGAAAAAAAAAAAAAATTGATTTAGATATTTATTTTTTAAGCTTTGCTGAGCACTTTCTGGATATTATCTTCACAGAGCAGAACTCGGTGTGTGGACGTACGAGTCCACAGGGAAAATAACAGCATTTTCCTCAGTCTCATTTCAGCTTGACTGTTGCATTAATTTCCTTTATAACGTCTGACATCTGTAGCATGAATTGCTAATTTGTTTGGTCTGAAAGTTGGTGGGAAATCACGACTCCAGTGAAGCCAGAGTGCAAAACCACCGTTGCATTCAGCGTTTTTTGCCGTGGTTCTCCTGACGTGACCGACTCCTCCATTTTGTGCCTAACCTGGATTTGATTGAAATTTGTAAACTTTGCCTGTACACGGAGTTTTGTATCAGAGCTCGCTGTTCTCTCTGCTGTAAAATATCTAATCCCTTCTACTTACATGTTTCTGTTAAAGCTGTTCCCTTGTTCTGACATGGAAATCCTCCCTGTGCAAGTGTGATGGATGAAAGGCAGCACTCGCCTTGATGTAACACGGGGAGAGGTTTCTTAGAGCTGATAAATACAAAGGGGCTGTTTTAAGACACCCTGGAGTGGATTTTGGGCAGAGGTGTGGGTGTGGGGTGAGCACGGTGGCTCCAGGAGTGGCTGCTGATGGAAATGAATCTGCAGAGCTGGGGAGACTCAGCTCAGCGTGTCAGGGTCTCACAGCCAGCACTGGAATGAGATAACGAGGCACCACAATTAACCTGAGCTGGGCAGCTGCAGATGAGACAGGTCCACTGGCACGGCAGGGTTCTCTGGGGTTTTCAGCTCCTTCAGCTGAAAATGTGGAAGGGCTGGATTGTGTTTTGTGGATAGAGATGTTAAATAGCAAATAACTGCTGTTGGAGCTTGGGGGGTGCCAAGGGCAGGGCCTTGTGCAGTAGAAATTTGCAGGCAGGGGGGGAATGGCCTGAAGCTGTAGAAAGGCAGGATAAGGTGGGATTTTGGGCAGGAATTGTTCCCTGGCAGGGTGGGGAGAGGCTGGGATGGAATTCCCAGAGCAGCTGTGGCTGTTCCTGGATCCCTGGCAGTGTCCCAGGCCAGGCTGGACATTGGGAATGGGAGCTTTTGGGACAGTGGGAGGTGTCCCTGCCATGGCACTGGGATGATCTCTAAGGTCCCTTCCAGCCCAAACCAGTGTGGGATTCTGGGATTTTTAGGAAAAGCTGCAGGTTCTCCTTCCTCCCTGTGGTTTTTGGGAGGTGTTGATGGGGCTGTGAGCGTGGCAGTTGTGCCAGGGCAGGAAGGATGAACCCATGGAGCCCTAGAACTGTTCTTGCAGTTTAGGCTGGAAAAGCCCTTGGGGACCATCAAGTCCAATTCCCCCAGCACTGCCAAGGCCACCAGGTGCCACATCCACACAGCTCTTAAACCCCTCCAGGGATGGGGGTTCCACCTCTTCCCTGAGCAGCTGTGCCAGGGCTGGAAAACCTTTTCTGTGCAGAAATTTCCCCAATATCCAACCTGACCCTCCTCTGGTGCAACTTGAGGCCATTTCCTCTTGTCCTGTCCGTGTCCTCCAAGAGCTGCCACCAGCTCATTTCCAGCTGTGTTAATAAATGAAATTGCAGTGGTACTGAACCAGTTTGCTTTAAGGTTTTAGAGGGTTTTTTTGCCTCCTCCCTAGCACTCTTTAATAATAAATAAATTCTCTCCATGCAGTGAGTAAGCCAGTTTGGGATGTGAGTACTGCAATACGTGTTACAGAGCCAGGGCTGGATTTGGGAATGCTGCAGGTTCTGTCAGGAGCTTCAGGCTGCAGAGGAACAATCCTGAAAAAGCCTTTTTTTTAAAAATAAGAAAAAGGAGATGGATGTGCTTTGGTTTCTTTATGCTTCAAGAGGAAATTACCTTGTAAAGGTTCCCTCCTGTGTTACTCTAAGCTTGGTGCATCAAGTAGGAAATTCAGGGTGAAGGATGCACTTGGGATGCACCAACAGCAGAAAAAGAGGTTTTCTAGTGCTGGTCACTGTCCACTAGAACACAGTGATAACCATTTAAATGTCACTGTGTGGATCTAAATTTCCCTACACAAATTCTCCAGATGTCACTGGGAATAATTTGACTTTTGTTGCGTTTTTTGCCTGTTTGTTTGGCATTGTTTTTGCTGGGTTTTTTCTAGTTTATTTTTTTGTTGTTGATTCCTCCCCCTCTGGATATTGATTAATTGCTTGTGGTTTGATTAATGTATATATTTATTTACTCTCTGAGTGCTGCATTTTGGCTGTTGAGTGCACGAGCAAACTGCTCTTGGTGCAGTCCCAGAATCCCAGGATGGTTTTGGGTGGAAGGACCCTCAATCCCATTTTATTCCACCCCCTGCCATGGGCAGGCACACTTCCACATCCCATCCAAGCTGTCATCCAACAATGATCCTAATTTTTTATTAAATTTATAGCACACAAAAGAAAAAAATAAATTAAGAATTCAATCTTGGTCGCCTGTTTTTTCCCCTCCATGCCCAGTTTTTCTTAGATTGATCTCTGTGTGTTGGTTACACAGACTCAAATTTCAAACTTAAATTTAAGAGATGTTGTTACCCCACCGTGTAAGTCTTTTGATCTGCAATTAATAGGATAATGAAAATGTCATGTTTATGAAAATGACTTTTTTTCCTGGCTGGGGTATTTTGCAATTCACTTTCCAGCACTGGCTCTGAGATTCCAGGTGAAAGTTGTGTCCTCGAGCTCTCCTTGAGTGCACTGAGCAATGCTTTATCCACTGTCAGCTCACCAAATATGAAACATTCCTTTTTGTTTTTCCTGGATCATGAATTCCCTGGTTCTGGGAGTGCTCTTGGGGTGGGGGAAATGCTGGAGCCTGGAGCTGCCCTGGAGCAGAGCCCAGGGAGGGGAGGGACACAAGGAGCAGCTCACTCCTGTGGATGCAGAGAGTCTGAACTTTGGGTATTTACACCTGAGTCAGGGCAGCTCAGAGATTAAAAGGAAAGAGGAAATTAAAGCCCGAGTTTTGAAAAGAGGGAATGGAATTTGTGCTCAGTGTCTGACTCTAGAGATCCTTGGAGAGGGGAAAATGTGGTTTTTCCTCACTCTGTGAAAAGCTGTAAACATTTTTGCACAAGCTGGTTTTATCCTATTTTAAATTTATTTCCCAGATACAGAAGTGTTCTTGCACAAGATTATTTAGTCCTATTTTACATTTATTTCCCAGATACAGAAGTGTTCTTGCACAAGATTTTTCCATCCTATTTTAAATTTATTTCCCAGATACAGAAGTAAAATGGTGCGAGTGAATAATTTCATGCTTTTTTATCAGTACCTCAGTATAAATACTTCTCTTTTTTTTTTTGTAATGAGATTTTGTTATATCGATGCGACAGAAAACTAAAAAGTAGCACAAAGTTCTGCTGAAGAAGTTTAGAAAGAAAAAAGAAGCAACAACTTATAAAACTTGCTCATCCCTGCAAGAATTTATGTCTGCACATACCTGAGCCAGTATTGAGGAACTTTGCTTGAGGGCTGGCAAGAAATGCAATAGAAATGCAGGAAAACTTCTCAAGGAAGCAGATTCTGCCATGCAAATTCACTGGGTTAAAAAGGATGTGATTTGTGAAGGTTTTAAATTTTAACCCGTTTTTTTTTTTTAGTTCCTCGGTCCGTTTTGAAGGCTGAGTTATAGGAAGGATGAGGAGGGGACAGATTTAATGTCAGAATTCAGGTATTTCAAGGCAGGAACCTGGAGAATTTACACTCCAGGTGTCAGGAGGGATGGCAGCAGTAAAGCCACAACACCTGAAATGCAATGCAGCTCATTTTGGGGCGTGCTGCAGGCTCTGACACACACAGGCTTCCAAAAAATGGGCATAAATTGTCCTGGCAGATGTTACCTTTGGGCCCAGGGGCTGCTGCAAGGAGATGGGCCGTGGTAAATGTTGGAGAAGGGGTTTGTAGCTGGGACTGAGGGCTCTCCCAGGAGATCAGAGGGGTTTTCCTGCAGCACAGCAGAGATGAGGTGTGGAGAGAGTGGGGGATCCTTCTGCCTGCAGGGGAGGTGAAAATGAACACCAGGATGGTGTTCCCTGATATAATTGGGGCTTAGGGAAGAATTTTTTGGTCCTTAAAAATCCCTGACAGGAGGGGGCAGCTGGGGTGGGGCTGGGCTCTGCTCCCAGGGAACAGGGACAGGAGAAGGGGAAATGGCCTCAGACTGTTCCAGAGGAGATGTCACCCTGATTTTTCAGGTTTTTCTGAGGCACTTTCTAACTTGCTGTTTTCACAGCTTCAGCTTCTTTCTCACGCACACGGTACCTTTATCAAAAGTCTGTTTGATAAGACAAAGTTATTTCCACACTTGGTGTGAAGAACAACTGATGGGCAGTTGTCTTGACCAAGGGGATGGGAGAGGTGTCAGCCTTCTCCTCCAACCCCTGCTCTGTGTGGAAATACTGTAAATATGGAGCCAGATGTTTTAATAAATAGGTTTTAGCCTTCTCAAGAGAAAGTGTCCGTGTGTGTCCTTGCGTGACCCACGGAGACAAGGAGGCTCAGGTTGGATATTTGGGAAAATTCCTGTACAGAAATTTTTGTCAGACGTTGGAAGAAGGTGTGGAGGGCAGTGGTGGAGTCCCCATCCCTGGAGGGATTTCCAGGCCCTGTGGATGTGGCACTTGGGGACACGGGCAGTGCTGACCATGGTGGTGGTGGTTGGGCTTGATGATCTCAGAGGCTTTTTCCAGCCCTATCAATTATGATTCCATGATTCAGGGATTAGTCAGGCTGCAGTTTTGATTCTTTTAATTTGCATTTCAGTTTTATTTCAGTCTTTGTACTGATTCTGAGGCTGTGGCAGAGAGCTGGGAGTGAGCTTGGTGTAAACTCCAACCTAATGTTTATATAAATTTCATGGCAATATAAAGCTCATGAAAATCAGTGATTTCTTTGTCAGGAATTCAGTATGTGGTTTTCCATTTTCTGTGAATTTTAATCTGTGATGTTCTAATGACCTTTTTTCAAGAGCATTTTATTATGGTACCTCATTTATCATGCTAAAGGATATTTTTATTTTTTATGTGATGTTAAAAGTCACACATAAATTTGATGTTCCATTCACAGTCCACTTACTTAACTGGGTATTTGATTTAAAGGTATTTCCGTCTTGAACAAGATTTAAAGGTACTTTTGCCTTGAATTAAGTTAACTTAAAATATTTTTTTGAGGTAATTACAACACAAATGTTAATGGCAAATGGGTAAAATATGATCTTATGCACAAGAATATATTTATATATATTTAATTTTATTCCTGTATTTTATACTGAAAAATTATCCATTGGATTTGTTACTCAAGCAATTGAGAATTGTGGGAAAATTAAACTTTGCCAACTTGTTCAGCTCTTCTTTGCTAAAGGGCCACTGTCAAAGATGCTTTGTTTGCCATAAAGGAAGATTTGTAGTGACAGTTTTATATAACAACAATAATATTAATTTGAATTATTTTTGGAAGAATCTCAGAGCAGCTGGGGAAGATCATCTGCATTATGTTGACCTTACAGATGTTCAAGTTGATTCATGGAGGAATGAAATAATTTGCCTGTGCCCATGCAGTGAACACCCAGCAGTGAAGAATAGCAGTCAGCTCATAGATTATGTTCACATGGAATGTTCAGCTCCATTTTGATAACTTGTGCATTTTCCCTGGGAATATTAACCCATCTCTCTGCTGAAATAGCCAAGTTCACATCTGGGGTGCAAAAGTTGGAAAATTATTTAAAATTTCTATGCAAAGTTGAGGAAGCTTAATGTAATATTGAGGTTTTTAATGTCAGCAAAAGTGTGGGCAAATATTCACCCCAAAGAACCCATAGGGTTGTGTAATTTTGGGGAGTTTACCCTTGATGGTGGTGGAATTGTCAGAGAATTATGGAATTATTTGTGCTGGAGGGGATCATCCATGGCAGGGACCCCTCCCACTGCTCCAATGTCCAGCCTGGCCTGGACACTGCCAGGGATCCAGGGGCAGCCCTGCCCACCCTCCCAGGGAGCAATTCCTGCCCAAAATCCCATCCAGCCCTGCCCTCTGGCAGCGGGAAACTGTTCTTAGATTTTGAAACAATAGTTTAAATCTGATAAAAATCTGAACTGTGGGAGAAGCTCTGCAAAGGCTCCTCACTGCTTTTCCTGGAGAAGTGTTTCTGGAAGAATTAAACTCCTTCTTTTGAGCTGCCCTTCCCCTGCCCCTCCATGAAGGAGATGTGGAAGGAAGGCACTATAAATGTTTTGGGTTTTATTTAAATCTAAAACCTAAATGTGTAAAATGTTCACAGCGTGCCTCCCTGCAAGAACCCACATCCAACCTGGCAAACCCCAGCCACAGAGACTTGAAGAGCAGAAGAAGCTCGACTCTGTAACATTTATTTCAAATTAATTTTCTGCCATCCAGCTCCAGCAGTTCATTTTTCCTCCTGAATGGGACCTAATAAGACCTAATAGGTGATAAATCAGTTTCCCAGGTCCGGGCATTAAGGAGCTGCAGTGCTGAGTTCTGCTGGAGCAGGAAGGTCTCCAGCTCTCTGTTCCACAACAAGCAGGACATTAAATAGTCTTAAATCATCAGCCTGTCCCTTCCTCAGCTCCAGGACCACTCCTGAGGCTGGGAAATTTCACAATGAGGGATCATTCTTTATGGCAAACTCTGTAGCTGCGAGCAAAGCAATTTAAAAAACACTTTAGGAGAGTGGTTCCTGCGTCCTGCTCCTGTTACAAATCACTCGGCCTCAGTGTTTACAAAACCTGCAGTTTAACTAATACAGATGGGTTATCAAATTATCCTGATGGAAACAGATAGAGGGGTTGTTTCCTATCAACAGATCCATTAGGAACTAACAACAAAATGGGATTATTTACTCAGCATCTATTCATTCCCACTAATTTGGCACAGCGTTATTAGCACTGAAGCTTTACATGCAAAACACTCCAATTCCTGGGGTAATTTGATGATGCAAGACACGTTCCTGATCCATCATTTTACAGGATGGATCCTATAAACCTGTGTTTTACCAACCCAATCCTTACCCAGCTCTTCTGTGGCAAAGCACATCCATCCCAATTAGGAGCAATGCCATTTCTAGAGAAGGTTTAGTGAGCCTGGGCTTTATTATCCTTGGGTCTCTAACCCACACTCCAAAGGCTTTATTGTTCCAAGGGCTCCTTTTTCCCAAGTTTAAATCTGAACAAGGCTTTAGGAAGGTTCACAGCAAAGAGGTTCACCAGATAAACTGGCCAAAATCAGCTGGGTTATCCCCCCTGGGCTGAAGTCACACAAACCCATCCGAGCTCTTTGTCCCTGAATCCTGGGGGGCATGTTTGCACAGGGTGCTTTTTGCAGCAATATTTGGGAAGTGAGAACCTCCAGCAGAAAGATGGGGATCAGGAAGGATCAGTGTTCAGCCCAGAGAGGAGAAGGCTCTGGGGAGACCTTAGAGCCAATTGTGGACCCTCAAGGGGCTCCAGGAGAGATGGAGAGGGACTTTGGACAAGGGATGGAGGGACAGGACACAGGGAATTGCTTTAAGCTGACAGTGAGGAGACTTGGATGGGATTTTGGGAATTGTGGACCCTCAAGGGGCTCCAGGAGAGATGGAGAGGGACTTTGGACAAGGGATGGAGGGACAGGACACAGGGAATGGCTTTAAGCTGACAGTGGGGAGACTTGGATGGGATTTTGGGCAGGAATTGTTCCCTGGAGGGTGGGCAGGGCTGGCACAGGGTGCCCAGAGCAGCTGTGGCTGCCCCTGGATCCCTGGCAGTGCTCAAGGCCAGGTTGGAGCAGCCCGGGATGGTGGAATTTGTCCCTGCCCATGGCAGGAGGTGGAACAAGAAAATCTTTCAAGTCCCTTCCAGCCCAAACCATTCTGGAATTCCATGGTTTTATGGTCAGCAGAGTCCTTGCCTTGTCAGCCCAGGCCCAGCAGGTTCTGGATATTCCTGTGGGATAAGGAGTTTCCCACCTGCTTGTCCTGCCCTTCTCCTCCTGAGTCAGATAATTCTCTCTGGGCAGTGATGTGTCCATTGACTGCCCTGCACATAAAAGGAGAAAATATTGGATTCAGCTGGAGAGGAGGAAGGGAAGCACAGCTTTGCTTCTCCTCCTCATCGATCCCACTCCTGTGGGTGCTGAGGCTTCTTAAAGGAGAAAATGAAGTTTCAGTTTTTGTCAGAGGCAGCAGTGAAATTACCTTTGCAGTTCCAGCTGAATGGAGGAAGTTTTATTTATTCTCTAAAACCAAACAGGAGATAAAACTCTCACACCCTGTATTATGTTTGTACATCATCAGAGCAGCATTTCTCTGCTCAAGGATTAACACCAATTGTGCTTGGATTTGTTATTTACGGGTTTCACCTCGGGGAACCTTGCCTTTATTGAGTAGGAAAATCAAAAATTGCCCTTGCATGACATAAAGGCAGAGCTTTTAACATGGGAGCTCGCTGGCTGCTCAGTGGCAGCTTCTGATGTACAAAGTGGGGTCAGCACAAAACGTTTCTGTCTCAAAGGCATTCAACACCCTGAGAGCTGCAGCTCTGCCAGAGCTCTGCCCTCACCTGGGGCATCCCACACCCCCTGCAGGAGGGGCTGGAGTGTCCAGGGAAGAGAACGGAGCTGGGAAGGGGCTGGAGAATCCCTGAGGGAGCTGGGAAGGGGCTGGAGAATCCCTGAGGGAGCTGGGAAGGGAATGGAGAATCCCTGAGGGAGCTGGGAAGGGAATGGAGAATCCCTGAGGGAGCTGGGAAGGG
>VZTB01003873.1:44457-64895 GCA_013397245.1 Thryothorus ludovicianus
CTTTCAATCTTGATTTGTGCCTCAGCTCAGTGATTGAATCCTGATCTCTCCCTTCTGGAGCAGGGCAGGGCACTCTGGATCCAGCTCGTTTGGAAAAGCCCTCACGGGGCAGGGCGGAGGGAGGATTGAAGTGGTGATTGATGTGATCATTCCCTTTTCAATCTTGGTTTGTGCCTCAGCTCGGTGATTGAATCCTGATCTCTCCCTTCTGGAGCAGGGCAGGGCACTCTGGATCCAGCTCGTTTGGAAAAGCCCTCACGGGGCAGGGCGGAGGGAGGATTGAAGTGGTGATTGATGTGATCATTCCCTTTTCAATCTTGGTTTGTGCCTCAGCTCGGTGATTGAATCCTGATCTCTCCCTTCTGGAGCAGGGCAGGGCACTCTGGATCCAGCTCGTTTGGAAAAGCCCTCACGGGGCAGGGCGGAGGGAGGATTGAAGTGGTGATTGATGTGATCATTCCCTTTTCAATCTTGGTTTGTGCCTCAGCTCGGTGATTGAATCCTGATCTCTCCCTTCTGGAGCAGGGCAGGGCACTCTGGATCCAGCTCGTTTGGAAAAGCCCTCACGGGGCAGGGCGGAGGGAGGATTGAAGTGGTGATTGATGTGATCATTCCCTTTTCAATCTTGGTTTGTGCCTCAGCTCGGTGATTGAATCCTGATCTCTCCCTTCTGGAGCAGGGCAGGGCACTCTGGATCCAGCTCGTTTGGAAAAGCCCTCACGGGGCAGGGCGGAGGGAGGATTGAAGTGGTGATTGATGTGATCATTCCCTTTTCAATCTTGGTTTGTGCCTCAGCTCGGTGATTGAATCCTGATCTCTCCCTTCTGGAGCAGGGCAGGGCACTCTGGATCCAGCTCGTTTGGAAAATCCCTTCATGAAGCGCTTGCCCAAATCACTGACACACTCTGGCTATGGGCTGAGGGGCTGAAATTCCTCTTGGCTCTGCTGGCTGTGCCTCTGTCATCTTAATTTAAAAGAATAATATTATAAAACACACTTTTATATATGTATGGACTTGATTTTTATGTATATTTGCTTATATTTTAAGGGCACTTCCATATTTTAATTCTTTTTCTCTTTTCCTTTGTAAATTTAATTTTAATTTTCCCATTTAGATCCTTTCCTCCTCCATAATTCTGCCGTGGGGATGATCTGACCTTATACAACAGATAAATCCCAATAGCATCAAAGTTTTCCCTTTATTAATTTATTTCAATATATAAATAAATAAACTCAGCCTCCTGATGAGATTATGAACATATTGAAATATTTATGTACATATTGATATATTGATATAAATACATCAATGTGTTCATAAATAATCGTTTGGCAACATATTGCTCATATATAAATATACATAAATATATAAATAATGTCTATTTCCATCATGTTGCCCATGTGTTATCTGGAGGCTTCGTCTCTCTTGGATTTTTCAGCTAAATATGAATTTTTTTTTCAGGAGAAATTGCTAAGTATCTTAAATTCAGAATTCAGTACAAACCCTTTCTAGCTGGTTTGTTTTAAATAATTCTGCTTTTTGGGTTTATTTGTTGGCCAGCCTGAAGGAAAATCAACTTTTTTCTTTGCAGTAGCGAACTTTCTCTTTTAATGTTGGTTTTGGGGTGGAGAAAAAAACAAACCCAGAACATGTCAGGAGGGGTTTTCTTCATTTTTGGGGACTCTGAGGAGTCACAAATCTCTCCCCCAGCCTGCTCCAAAGAGCAGCTCATTTGTCCGGGCATTAGCACAGCAGAAATTCCGAGTTTGCAGGGGGGAATCTCGTGTTTGTTTTGAAAATGGAGATCAGGCTGGCACGGAATAATCAGTTTCTTTTTCAGCACCATGAATATGTAGTGCCCTACTTCTCCTGTGCCATTTGGTTTTCTCTTTCAAGCTTGTCAGGTCAACTCCTTTTGCAATTTAAGAAACGTTTTAGAAACTCCAGAAACTACAATGGGTACTGAATTAGCAATTTGGAAGTAGAGCAGTGAATAATGTTTTAAAGATTGTCCTTCAGTAGCATTTCTGTTGTGCCATAAATGGATTTTTTTTTTTTTTGCCTCATGTGTTTAAAAACGTGTCCTCCTTAAAGTTAAAATACAACCAGTTGCAGGTCTGGGTTAGACACAACACTGGAACTTTAAAAATGTGTGTCTATATAGTGCTAATAAACTGAATTTTTAATGATCTCTTGATTATGAAAAGATATTTTAAAGACAAGTGATTTTATCCCAAACACTCCCTCTGTTTCTGCATATGCTAATTTACTTGATTAATTTGGAGAACATCTGCATAGAATTCTGTACACTTACCAGTGGTGAGATCACACTGCTTTTCAAGTATCAGCCTCAGATTTCTCTTTCCAGACAGACTCAGATTTTGTGTCTAATTGGGATGCCAAATATACAAAGGTACCCCAGAAGTGTGTAATTATGTAATTTTCTCTTGATCTTTCAGAGTCTTCCTGCGAGCAATTAATCAGTATGCAGATATGCTAAACAAAAAATTCCTTGATCAAACCAACTTTGAGTTACAGGTAAGAAAAACCTCCCAGTTTTCATGGAATAAATAAGAATAATGTAATAAATTTCTGCCCTGAACGCGTGGTTTTGGTGGGTTTCTTCATCCCTGTGAATCCCAGTTATCCCAGTTAAATCATTCCAGGGGCTGTGATGCATCCCTGATTTGTGGGTCTTGTCACAAAATCACAGAATCACAGCAGGGTTTGGGTTGGGAGTGTGCTCGAATCATCCGAACACAAGGAATTGGGATTTGTAGCTGGGAAATATTTGTTGGAAACATAAAGGCAACGAGGAGCTGTATTAAGAATTTATCAAGAAACACCATCTCTGTGGTGTCTGTTCTTTTCTCCTTTAAATATTTATGTGCATAATTTAGAGACTTTTAAGTTGTTTTGTAGGTGTGTAGAGAAACATTTCAGAGAATTAATGGAATCTCTTCTTGTCATTTTGGGGGCTTTCAGCTCTGGAACAACTATTTCCACCTGGCTGTTGCTTTTCTCACGCAAGAATCTTTACAACTGGAGAATTTTTCAAGTGCTAAAAGAGCAAAAATCCTTAACAAGTAAGTCCTGCTTGTCATCTGCATCATGGCCAAGAACTCCAGGTCTCTTGCCATAATTTCAGTTTAATTTCTTTGCTAAATCTGTTCAAATTGAGCTGCAATCAGGGGATAATGAAAGGTTGGGTTGCAAAACGTGAATCAAGCGTTGCGTGTCGAGATCTGAATTTCTCCATTTATTGCTGATGAGTTCAGTGTTGGTGCTGCAGGATCTTCAGAAAGTCAAGGCTCTCAGAAGTGTTGGCATGTTGTAAAACTGCATTTTGAAATCACTTCAGCTTTGTGCTTCTCCTGCTCTCATTTTGCATCTGCTCTTTATTGGTAACCCCGTCCTTCCGAGGGAATTTTGGTGGCTCCATCCATTTCCACTGGGCTGTCCCTGAAGGGTGGGTTGGGATAAATTCTGGCATTCCCTGCCTCCAACCACCCCTCTGCCAGTCAGAACCCCACAGCAAAGGAAAGCTGTCAAAAGGGGACAAAAAGCCTGGAAATGAGAGTGGAAAATGAGGATTTTGTTTAAACAGAGTGATTAAAGGTGGAATAGACCTCTAAGATCATGGAGGCCAAGGCCACCACTGTCCCATGTCCCCAAGTGCCACATCCTTGCAGCTTTTAAATCCCTCCAGGGGTGGGAAACTCCACCTGAACAGCAAATTCCAATGCCTGACCATCCTCTGAGTGAGGAAATTTTCCCAGCTCTCCATTTAACCTCCCCTGGCACAACTTGAGGCTGTTTTCCCTTTGTCCCATTGATATTTCTCCTGCTTTTTATTGGTGTTCCACAGCAGTGACCTTATTATTACCTAACAAACCCCAAGCTCTGAAAAGAGGCAATTATTGTGATTTCAGACAGTGTTGTGTGGGTTCTTTCTCCGTGGCATAATGAATATTTGGGAAGAGCAGCTGGAAAATCCAGCCATAGCCAGTGAGGTGACAAAAATGGGGAATTTCCGAGCTGTGATTCCCTGAACAAGCACAGCTCAGTCTCCTGGTGTGTACAACAAATAAAATGTGTCTATATAGAGAAGGAAAATGCATTTTGTGCATTTTCACCTTCCCAATTCAGGCCTTTGTGTCTGTTTTTATGGTAAGAAAAATCCCAGGGAGAGTGGGGACAGTTCATCACTGCTGCACTGAGTTGATTTTAAAGGATTTTTGCTCGTGTGGCTTTTGGGTTTTGACCAGAAAATTCAGGAAGAGCTCCACATCCCATCCCTTTTCATGGGAGCCAAGCTTTGCCCTGCAAATTCTGCTTCTCCCTCCTGAGTTTTGAGGTGTTTCCTTTGGAAGCTGTGCTCTACCTGAGCCTTGAAAGAGAATTTTAAAGCACTTTAGGATCTGCTCTACCTGGCTTTTGTGGGGCTTCCTTGATGAAACAGGAATATTTACAAGTTCACTGGAAAAGTGGTGTCAAGCAGAGCTCAGGTTTTGGGGCTTGTGCTATAAATACCATAAATAACATTATAGAGAAAGGTTTTTTAAGGAAATGGAGCTGGTATTGCAGAGCCAGGTGTGTTTTATTTAAGGAAACTGAGCTGGTGTTGTAAAGGCAGGTATATTTTATTTAGGAAATTGAGCTGGCGTTGCAGGTAAATTTTATTTAATTAAATTTAGAATCCCTTTTCTCTCTGCCCAGTATTGGTGAGCACCTAGGAGAGAATTTTAGACTCCTGACCTGAACAAAGAGCCAAAGGCTGAGCTGTAATTGGGCTGGAAATTGCTGTCAAATGCATTTGTGGACTGATAATTCCTCTTTGTCAGGAAGAGAACCACAGGCACAAATTTTCTTGGAGTGATTTTTGTAATAAACAGAGCAGTTTATCTCGCAGAAGGAATTCAAGGAATCAACAGGCGTTTCTCACTGCTAATATAAGTAAATAAATTAAGTCATTTGAAGTGGTTG
The DNA here is from genome assembly GCA_013397245.1 of Thryothorus ludovicianus. Lineage (NCBI taxonomy): Eukaryota > Metazoa > Chordata > Aves > Passeriformes > Certhiidae > Thryothorus > Thryothorus ludovicianus. Next base: position 49,442 of record VZTB01003873.1, read on the forward strand.
CTTAATAAAGTTTGCAAAATTGTAAATCTTTGTTTATAATGAATTGGCAAATTGTTATTTTTCAGTTTAATCAGGTTTTGGAGACAGGAATCAAGACAATAAATTTGAGATTCAATAAATGCATGGTCTGGAGGCACTTCCATTGCTGTGTGAAGGCACTTCTGTGTCAAAAGGGATATAATTAATCAGTTAATTCAATATCACACTCACCCATCTTTTTAAGTACATATTTCAATTAAAACGTCAAATATTTAATAATTAAAATTTAATTATTGTAATTTGTAGGTTTTGCTAAACATTTCATTTGAGCATTAGATAATAACAGATTCTTAATGATGCAGAAGATTCTCTTTAATCCATATTAATGACAGGGTGTCTCACTGTTATCCCCCAGAAATCCTACAAGGTGCCAGATATCACAGTTTGGCTCATCTTGTTATTTAAGTAATGATCTTTAACTTGCAGATATTCCAAGGAGCAAATGCATCCCTGGAGCTCGTTAGGGTCCTGCTGCCATCGTTAACGAAGGCTCTGGGATGGTTTCCACTCATTAAAGCTCTCCTGGAGTGGAAAAGGGCCCTGGTGGGAGATGGGAGGGGTTGGTGCCCCCAGCTTGAGGGTGGGTGGGCTCCCATCTCTGCTGGGGCCAGGGAATGTTGGAATTGCTGAGGCTGGGAACCTTTTTCCTCCAAATTTTGGTGTTCATGGAAGCATTGCTGAGCTGTGGGTCCAATTTGAGAACCTGTTCTGGAATTTTTTCTCTTTTTGAATGCTGTGAATCTCTGATTTTTGAAATGAGATTTATCTGCTGGTCAGTGTTAGCTTTATTTTGTTTTAATGCTGGTTTTGTTTTGCTTTTTAAGGTATGGGGACATGAGAAGGCAGATTGGGTTTGAGATCAGGGACATGTGGTACAACCTGGGTGAGTATCCTAAGTGTGTGTTACCTTCAGTGTTCCCAAAAAAAAACAACTTAGAGGGACATTCCTGGAAAAATTCCATGCCAGGCTGGATGGGACTTGGAGCAACCTGCTCTATGGAAAGTGTCCCTGCCCATGGAATATCAACCCAAACCATCCCATGGTTCCCTAAAATGAGTTGGCTTTCTCTTGGAACAAAAATATGCCTGCAGAAAGCTTTTAGAAATCAGGTGGTTTAAGAAATCAAGCCACCTCTGCATATTTCATTCACCATCTGGGAAGGCTCATCACTCCTGTTAATATTTATGTGTCTCGTGTTTTCTGTGGGTTTCAGCCTCTTGCTGAACACAAAGCCATTGTTATGATGGTACCAATTCAATGGGGGTTATTTCCCCTTAAAAATATCTATATGGGCAATATTTGTATTTACTCACTTGAGGATGCAGTACCAGGGGCTGTAGCAAAATGGATTCTCAGTACCTCAGCCTGGAAATTCTGCTTGAACTCTGTTTTTCAGCCCTGTCTGGCTGAATCAGTGACTCAGGAGAGCCAGAAAATAAATAAATATATTTATATTTACTCACTTGAGCGTGCAGTACCTGGCACTGTAGCAAAATGGATGCGTCCAAGGGTTCTCAGTACTTCAGCCTGGAAATTCTGCTTAAACTTTGCTTTTTAGCCTTGTCTGGCTGCATCAGTGACTCAGGACAGCCTGGGAAGTTGGACCTCCCTGGAGCTCGTAGGTAAATGAGGCAGCTCTGCCTCTCTGCAGCCTGGGCTGCTCTCTGGTATAATTTGTCTGTACAGGGATTGGATTTCATGAGAAACTGGGTATTTACTGTGACCTGAGTGTACTCGTCTGCCAGATTTCATTTTCCCGAGCTTAACAGCACAGACACTTCAGCTCTTCTGAGTTTTATCAAAACTTCCTTAAATGATCAGAAATAAACACGTTTGCCACTTCACTTCTATCTCTGGCTGAGCTGTTGTTGCTGAGAGTTGAAAAACTCCAGCATCTCTAAGAGAAGAGAGTGCCAAGGGTTCATAAGTATTTGATATCACAGAATTTGCATCGTATCTGCTGGAATGATGAGAAAAGGCTTCAGAGAGCAGCTGAGTTCACTTTTATTAGAAGCATCTTTGGTGAATTAAGTGTCTGGAGAAGAGATTAGAGCTTAGTGCACGACTGAGATGTGACTTGACAGGCAGGTAATAAAATCAGTGTCGTGCCTGCTGCTGCAGCAGCCAGCGTGGGATGCTGGCAGCCTCTGGGTGAGCAATTAGCCAAAGCCTCCCCTCTGCCAGCCCACAGCTCTGGAGTCATGGAATTGTTAAAGCTGGAAAAGGTCGAGTCCAGCCCAGCACTGCCAAGGCCACTCTGCCCCATGTCCCCCCCAGGTGCCACATCCACATGGATTTTAAATCCTTCCAGGGATGGGGATTCCAGCACTGCTTTGGGCAGCCTCTTCCAGTGCTTGTAAATAAATTTGGTGAAGATATTTCTCAAAAATCCGAACTAAACCTTCCCTGGCCCAGCCTGAGGCCGTTCCCTCTGCTCCTGTCCCGGTTCCTGTTCCCAGATCCCAAATCCCCCCCGTCTGTCCCCTCCTGGCAGGAGCTGTGCAGAGCCACAAGGGCCCCCTGAGCCTCCTTTGCTGCAGCCTGAGCCCCTTCCCAGCTCCCTCAGGGATTCTCCATTCCCTTCCCAGCTCCCTCAGGGATTCTCCAGCCCCTTCCCAGCTCCCTCAGGAATTCTCCAGCCCCTTCCCAGCTCCCTCAGGGATTCTTCATTCCCTTCCCAGCTCGCTCAGGGATTCTCCATTCCCTTCCCAGCTCCCTCAGGGCTTCTCCAGCCCCTTCCCAGCTCCCTCAGGGATTCTCCAGCCCCTTCCCAGCTCCCTCAGGAATTCTCCAGCCCCTTCCCAGCTCCCTCAGGGATTCTCCATCCCCTTCCCAGCTCCTTCATCCACCTTTTGTCCTCAATAATGCTTCTGGCCTCTTTGGATTCGTAAACTTTTCCCAGAATTTACTGGACTGAAAGTAGAAAGTTTGGTGCAGACTTTTCCATCCGGCTGTTGTGAACTGAGGCTCTTTTATCCAGGCTGGGCTTTGTGGAGTGCTTTGTGCCTTCCAGTACTGCTGCTGTCACTGTCTGCTCTTTACAGGTTATTTAGTTGCTCCAGGGTTCAGTTTCTCACCATTAACAAGGATAATAATTTCCCCTGCAGTTTTGGGAATCGATTGGCACAAGGGGTAGTGTTTCCTTCAATATTTCTTTCTGTGCTGTCATGAAAGCCTTTTATTTTTAATGGATTTTTTATAGATGGAGATTATCTAGGTAAGATGCCTCTGTGACCTGCTCAAGCTCCAATACCTGTGAGTCTCTAAGATCCATTAACGGGATCATTAATGCCAAAATCCCACATGTGAGGGAGTCAGGAAATTGCTGCTCTTCCCAAGAAAAGCTGGGAGAGAAAGGTAAATTTGAGGCAGGACCCCAGTCCAAGGCAGCCTTTGTGCTTCTCCTGAGCAGCACCTTGATTTTCATCTTCTTTGGCACACAGAGTCCATGTTAAACTCATGGATCACATTTAAATTCTGGCTCCTCACCGACCTCACCTGTGTCACAGCATCAATTATGAAGGAATTCCACCTTCCACTGCATGGGAATCGATGGGAGGGTGCCTGACACTTTTATCTTGGAAGCTGCCCTGCATTAATCAAATTATTCATGTGTATGTTCAGAAACCAAATCAGAAGTGAAAGGCTGGAGTTGGAATTCTTCAGCACAGGATTTTTATGTCTGTGCCATTGTGCATGAGATGTGATGAAATCAAACCACACTGACTTTTGATTTATGGATTAAAGGGTATAGAAAAGCCTCAAAAGTGAATATTTTGTCTCATCAGGTTTTGTTTCTAAATACCATAATTAACACACGATGCCTGCTGAGTTAAAACTCCCCAGCTGGGAACAAGGCAGTCCTCCAGCTATAATGCACATTTAAAAGTATAATGTTTTTCTGAAATTAAATAGTAAAATAAGAATTCTTAAAGTTTTTACTTGGCTGCCTGTTTCTGATGGGAGGGAGGGCTCAATAATCACACCTTCCTATTTTTGTGAGTAGGAAGAAAAAATAAAAGAACATTTATAGTGCAGAACAGCACTTTAGAGGTTTTTTTTTCCTTCCGTACCACAAGCTGAACTTTAAAATGTGTTGCTTTGAGTCACTCTTTTGTTGAAACTGGGGCTTCTTGAACCTTGCTGAGACATTAAGCAACAAAAAAGCATCAAACAGGCTGTGGCCTGTCTTGGAAATGCAGGAACTCAAAAAAAAGAACCGAAAAGGGTTTTGTGATGCAATTTAGCCAACAGAGCCCGAGAGCCTGACAGGGGGTGCAGTGGTTAATGCTCCCTCAGCTGGGTGGCTGAGCAGTTGTGGTGACATTTCAGGTGACATCCTGGTGGCAAGGGTGGCCAGGGAAGGGCAGCCGGGAGGGCAGCGCTGTCACCGGTGACGTCTGGGGGGACATGGAGAGGAGAAACTCCTCCAGGTGAAGGGGAATGGCTGCTGGTGTCCTCCAGCAGGTGCCACCATCCCTGCCTGGGCTTGACGTCACCAAAGGTGTCACGACAGGGCCCTCGATGTCGTTGGAGGGAAGGCCAGGGTTAAAAATAGCCCTGAACTTTGGGTGTTACATAAAGAGAAGTCATTGCACATCACCCTCTCTGGATTAGTCAGGCGTGTTCCCAGCCAGCCCAGGGGACTGGGAGGCTGCTGGCAAATTACTCACAGGTTTTTGTGGCCCAAATTGAAATGGGGAGGGTGTGGGAGATGAGGATCACAGGTTATCCAGCAAGGAGAGCACCTTGGGTTTGGTTTGTGGTGAGGTCCCTTCGGGCCGTGTGAGCACATCCCATGGCCAGGCACAAGGCACTGCAAGGGGAAGGTTTTGCCTGTTCAAAGGAAGGTTTTTTTTGCATATGATTCCTAAAGCAGCTGCATAAGTTGGTTTTCAGAAGAGGCTCCTCAATTTTTGCCCAGATTTGTCTCATTTGGAGTCTCTGTGTGGGAGTTCCCATTTTACCACTGAGATGAAAAAGGTGAATTCCTTACAGGGGGATGGATACCCTGGGGGCCAAGGGAGGATTGTTTCCCTTCCTGCTTTGCTCCCAGTGCTTTCTTTAGTGGCCCAGCATCTCCCAGGGTCACGTTGTCACAGCAAACCCGTGCATGTCACCAGCGGTGCGCGTGGGACGTCACCCAGGGCTCCCACTTCAGGGGCCTCCCCCCGAGAGCTGCGAGCTGATCATCATCAAATCAAAGATTCTAATCTTGTGTGGATTTTTCACAGCTCGAGTTCAAAAGATGTTCCTCTTCTGAGGGAATTCCTGTGCTTGAGGCAGTGGAAAAGCCCTCCATGGCACAGGGAGAGCTCGCGGCGTTCAATCTGTGCGTGATGAACAACTTTTGTCACCGTTATTTGTTTTCTGCAGTATTGACTCTGACACTCCTCAGGCATAACACAAGAAATCTGTCACCTGAGAGGCCCAGTGTAATAATCCTTGCAGGAGACTGAGGGAAGCTTTAGGCCTCTCACTTGATATTCCTGAGCAGCCCCCAGCACTGCAGCAGCACCCAAAGTCACCATTTTCGTTGAGTATTAATTTGCCCTTGATCCGATTGCTAAATGCTAATAGGATTCAGGAGTTTGCCAAATCAAGGAACTTAAATTATATCTGCTAAAAAAAGGAGCGTGTTTTGGTGGTAAAGGATTTTTCTTGATTACATTTGTCGAGATTTATGTTAGTTCTGGTCAAAGTGAAACTACCAATTAAAGACTTCACTGGTTACTGTCACTGTGTAGTGCAGCAGAATAAAAATGAGTTGAAATCTGTTTCTGTCCTGTACCACTGGTAACTGCAGTGGGAAGCAACAATTTGAGAGCTGGAGGAAACTGAGGACTGGATTCCAAAGAATCTGGTCTGAAGCACATTGCTGAGCATAGAAACAGAGTTTGAGCTGGGTGTGAACAGCCCGAACAGGGCATCTGTGAGGAGCATCCCCAGCTCTGTCCTGAGCTCCCATGGATCCCAGCCTGTTGCTGATGGAGAAGTGTTTTTGTGTTTGTGTTTCCTAAACTTCTGCCTGGAGCCTTCAGGGCTGTGCTCAGCACCGTTGTACAGTGAGGTGATGAAACAGCAGCACGGGGTGAGGCTGAGGCTGCCCCTGGATCCCTGCGAGTGTCCAAGGCCAGCCTGGAGCCACCTGGGATGGAGGAAGGTGTCCCTGCTGGAACTGGATGAACATGAATGTCACTCCCAACTCCAACCATCCCGATGATTTTTCCATGGCCTGACTCACCAGCTAGTTTGCAGCAGGCACACTCTGCATCCATTTAGCCAATAACACAAACAGCTCCTTTTTCCTAGGCCAGCATTCATTAGGTACCACGCTCCTGCTAAGCTTTCATTTCCCTTCCCTGTGTGGAGCAGAGCAGGGAGGGGGGGAGGAGGAGCAGCTCCCTCTTGGGAAGCTCGGTGTGCAGTGAGGTTTTGCAGGCAGCTCAGCTCCGAGGAAAGGAGACATATTGTGGGCAGGCTGAGCTGTGTTTCATGTCTGCAGGCTCTGTTAGGCTGCACTCGTGGTGACATTTTGATAGACTGACACCGAGAACATTTTGTTCACACGGGAGTCTAAATAAGTTAATACAAGTGATGTGCCTTTTAGCCTCCCTCCCTGGCAGCCACACATTGTGTTTTAAAATAAAACCTGGAAATTTGGGTGCGAAAATTTGTAGTGGGAAATGTGGCGAGTCCCAGCTTGATGCCTGATTGAACAGCTCCTCTAGGTTTGGGTTTGTACATTACCTCCCCTCCTCTGGAATTAATAGTAATAATTATAATAATGGTCATTATCATCAAATAAATACAAATAATAACAAAGTGTTTCAGTGGAGACAGATATTAAAACACTTAAAGCTTTGTTATACTTCATGAGGATTTATTAATGCATATTATAATACATATTAATAAATATTTATTTATTTTTACATCTTCTGCCAAAGCCAGGGGTTGTTCACTCTGAAATGCATCTTTTCTATAAAGGTCAGCATAAAATCAAGTTCATCCCAGAAATGGTGGGGCCTATCCTGGAGATGACACTGATCCCAGAGACGGAGCTGCGGAAAGCCACCATCCCCATCTTCTTTGACATGATGCAGTGTGAGTTCCACTCCACCAGGAGCTTCCAGAGGGTAAGCAGAGAGCTGCAGACATTTAAAGCTTAACAAGAGGAAGATTTGGCTGTTCTTTGACAAAAAAAAAACATAAGGAGTTTTGTTATTTCTCATTTTTCTAAGGAATAATTTAATTATGGATTTGCTTTTTTTCCTCTAAGTCCTGAGGGGCTGGGGAGTTTTCATCTATTGGTTTGAAGTGGTTATTGAAGGAGGAATTTGCATGTAGTAAATGAAACCTTTGGTTATGGCACAGGAGCAAAGACAGATGTCTTAAATTGTCACTGTGACTCACACAAGGAGTTTGCTCCTGAGATAAATTGGACATAAAGGAAGCCTGATAATGTGGCAAAAGTATAACNCTAGTTTGCAGCAGGCACACTCTGCATCCATTTAGCCAATAACACAAACAGCTCCTTTTTCCTAGGCCAGCATTCATTAGGTACCACGCTCCTGCTAAGCTTTCATTTCCCTTCCCTGTGTGGAGCAGAGCAGGGAGGGGGGGAGGAGGAGCAGCTCCCTCTTGGGAAGCTCGGTGTGCAGTGAGGTTTTGCAGGCAGCTCAGCTCCGAGGAAAGGAGACATATTGTGGGCAGGCTGAGCTGTGTTTCATGTCTGCAGGCTCTGTTAGGCTGCACTCGTGGTGACATTTTGATAGACTGACACCGAGAACATTTTGTTCACACGGGAGTCTAAATAAGTTAATACAAGTGATGTGCCTTTTAGCCTCCCTCCCTGGCAGCCACACATTGTGTTTTAAAATAAAACCTGGAAATTTGGGTGCGAAAATTTGTAGTGGGAAATGTGGCGAGTCCCAGCTTGATGCCTGATTGAACAGCTCCTCTAGGTTTGGGTTTGTACATTACCTCCCCTCCTCTGGAATTAATAGTAATAATTATAATAATGGTCATTATCATCAAATAAATACAAATAATAACAAAGTGTTTCAGTGGAGACAGATATTAAAACACTTAAAGCTTTGTTATACTTCATGAGGATTTATTAATACATATTATAATACATATTAATAAATATTTATTTATTTTTACATCTTCTGCCAAAGCCAGGGGTTGTTCACTCTGAAATGCATCTTTTCTATAAAGGTCAGCATAAAATCAAGTTCATCCCAGAAATGGTGGGGCCTATCCTGGAGATGACACTGATCCCAGAGACGGAGCTGCGGAAAGCCACCATCCCCATCTTCTTTGACATGATGCAGTGTGAGTTCCACTCCACCAGGAGCTTCCAGAGGGTAAGCAGAGAGCTGCAGACATTTAAAGCTTAACAAGAGGAAGATTTGGCTGTTCTTTGACAAAAAAAAAACATAAGGAGTTTTGTTATTTCTCATTTTTCTAAGGAATAATTTAATTATGGATTTGCTTTTTTTCCTCTAAGTCCTGAGGGGCTGGGGAGTTTTCATCTATTGGTTTGAAGTGGTTATTGAAGGAGGAATTTGCATGTAGTAAATGAAACCTTTGGTTATGGCACAGGAGCAAAGACAGATGTCTTAAATTGTCACTGTGACTCACACAAGGAGTTTGCTCCTGAGATAAATTGGACATAAAGGAAGCCTGATAATGTGGCAAAAGTATAACCTGTAAGGATTTATCATCTCTACTCTCTTATAATTCTGATTTTCCTTACCATTTTATGGATTTTGAAGAGGAAAAAAAACAATCCAGCACTGTCAGTGCTTCTTCTTGCTCTACAGGCATTGCAAAATCTCAAATAGTAATGGAGCATTTTTATTCTGTTTTATTTGACCCTGCTGAGGGGAGCCCTTGAATTCACACACACCATCTTTTCCTGATAGCTCTGACTTCTAAAAGACAAGTGGAGCGGAGGAAAGTTTCCTGATATCATTCATCTGACATTGCTTCCCTTGAAACTTTGCTTATGGATTGAGTTTAAGACTAGTTAGGCCAGGCAGGGTTTGGACTAAGCCAGTGGAGCTCCTTCCCACTGTGAGATTGCTGTCAGTTCAGGATGTGACCTTGTGAGTTCTGCAATAAAGCTTGACACGTGTTGTTTGCTTTTTTCCCCTTTGTATTGGCAGTTTTCTTTCTTGGATGAAAACCTTTATCCTTTTCCATATTTTTCTTGTGAACTGCTATTGAGGAGCAGCTCTTAATAAATCTGTAGGCAGAGTAAATGAAAATCTGCGTGGGGAGACTTAAGCAAGGGAAATGGCATCAGCTTTATTGCTTTGATTTGTTTTGTGCTGGATGGTGTGTGGAGAGGTTGTGAACTGTGTTTTGGCTTCATCCAATTACTGCATAATCATTTCTTCTCGTGTTTGACTCCAGTGCTACTATAAAGATTGAAATGCTCACTGGGATGCCATTTAAACAGTTTCCTGTCAGATGCTCTCTTTTGTTGCTTGTCATTTTTTATTTGTACAATTATATAGATCATGAAAAATCCAAGGGTAACTTTATAGCTAAATTTATGGCCCTCCATTTTCCTGACAGAAGGAAACCAGCTTTGTGTGGAATAGTTGGCTGATTTTAATAAATGAATGTCTTAAATATTTCACTTAGGGCTGCTTTTTTTTTGCCTTTTGGGAAGAAAAATGCCTCATCCTCAAGTCAGAGATGTTTGGGGTTGTACTTGACAGAGGATTGTGTGGCAGTGTGGCTTCTCTGTGGGTGTAGCACTGACAGCACAGGTGCAGAGGCTCGGGTTCCTTTTCCATGGCTTTGGAGGAAGCAGCCACAGCCTGCAAGGAATAATCAATCTGTCCATTGATCAAGCAGCTCTGAGTTTGCTGAGTGTCTCAGGTTGGCCTTTGGGAGTGAAGATCACAGGCTTGGGGAAAGCAGAGGGTTGGAGGAAAGTCTAGGCTGGAAGGGAGCTCTGGAAGTGATCTGGGCCTTAGGCTGGGTTATCTGGGAGCACCTGCAGCTCAGTTGGGAATATCTTCAGTGTTTGTTTGAGCATTTCTCTCCTATTCCAGTGCTCATTCCCAGCCTTTGGAAGGTGTCCTTGCCTGTGGATTTCCAATTTCTATATATTAGAAATGATAGAAGGTCCCTTCCAACCCCAGCCATTCCAGGATTCTGTGATTCAGACTTCCTGGATTTTATTTCCCCATGGAATTTCCTTGGCTCAGCTTGTGCCTGTTTCTGCTTCCATCTCCTCTCTGAGCACCTTTTGGCTGTTGGAATGTCTGAGTTGGATTTCCTCTGGGCTGAGCAAACCCAGTTCCTTCAACCACTGCAGGTTCTGCATCCCTCTGCCCATGCTGGTGTCTCTCCTTTAGAGCGTGTCCAGCCTGTCAGGGTCTCTCTGAGCTGGTGGATCAGAGCCAGCCATGGAATTCCAGTTCAAGTGCAGTGGTTCAGTCCTGTTGCTGCTCTGGCCATGCTCTTGCTGGTGCAATCCAGGACACTTTTAGGCTCCATTGAAGGGGGACACTTTTTTTTCATGTTCAGCTTGGTAAATTGGCTTTTCCCAGTCACCTTCTTGCCCTTTGTGTACTGGAAAAACCTTCCAGGAGATCTTGCTCCGTGGTTTCCTCAGGAGCTGAAGTGGGGCTTCCTGCTCTGTAGATTCCTCGCTCATTTTCTTTGCCTTTTGTGTTGAAGTGATAGAAATAGATATAATATTTTTTTTTTAATATTGCCAGTACCTAGGCAAGCTTTGATGCTTAATGGGTCGATGTAATGTGCTGCTTTATATCCTTTATATGCAAGTACCAATTATCCTTGTCCAGCACTGCTTCCAGAGAGAACTTCCAAATGGCATGGTTGGCTGCTGTTAAACTAATCTGCCAGAAATCCAATTATCTAACCTTATTAGTCACATCAACAAGGGTTTAGATTGGCTCCACTTCTCCAGCAGATGTATCAACCTCATGATTTGTGGGGGAGGAATTGCAGTTTTTTTGCAGGCCTCTGATGCAGTGATGGTTTGTGTGATAAACAGGCAGCTTTCCCTGTGGTGGTTTTAACTTCAGGAGGGTTTGGGTTTGCCTGGTAAAACCAGGAACAGACAGAAGGTTTTGTTGGTTTTTTTTTTGTCCTTCTCTCAGTGTGTTTAGGTACAGAACAAGATAAATTCCCCTTGTTTTTACAGAACTATATTAAGGCTGACTGAATTAAAAGCTGGAGTTGCCTATTTTGTCCTCTCCCTCTGAAGATGCTCTGAAGCCTTTAAAAGATTTTTAAGTTGCCTGTACCTCAGAGCAGGAATCCCATCCTAAAACCAGCGTGGGGCTGAAGCTTCCCTGTGCAAGGAATCTCCTCCTGCTCCACTTGGCTCCTCCCGTGGGTGGTTTTGGGAGCAGAGCCTTGGGATCAAAGGGAATTTGTCACAGGAGCCATGGAAGGGAATTGGTTTGGTTGTCCAGGGGCTGCTCAGGTGAGCAGGATGGATCCCGTGGGGACAACAGGAGAGACAATCCTTGAGCTGGAATGTGGAATTTGGAGCATGGGAAGCTCCTGGTGTCAGTTCCTCCCAGCTGTGGCTTCATTCCTCATTTCCTGCCAGCACTCTTTGCATAAATTTGAAGTGACCTTTTCTGGACCTGTGTCACTGCTGATACCACGGTCTGCTCGTTTGGAGCCGAGCCCATTTCTAACATTTAACAATAAATCTCAGTTTCACCAAACAGTCACACCAGCAGTTTGATTTTCACATGCTGGTTATTGATGAATTTCAGATGGATTTCATTCCCCTTAGTCAGAAGTTCCCCCTAGTTTTTCTGACTCTCTCTTGGCTTTCAGAACCTGTAATTCCTTATTAAGTCTTTTTGCCATTTCTGAGCCCTGGGTTAACCTCCCTTTCCCCATACTGTGGATTTGCAGACAGGACACAAGTAAATGGCTCTGCCAGTTCCTGTGATCCCACTGAACATTCAGATCCAAATAACTAATCCCCCACAAAGGATTGGTTTCAATAAGTAATTTTTATTTTTCATTTTCTACAATTGAAGTGTAAATGTGTAAGCTTTTCTTGGTTTCTGGGCTTTTGGAAAATATCAATAATCCTCTCTCTTTCCACCTAGAGAGCAAGGAAGAAAGGGAATAAGGTAATGCAAAATGATCCCATCATTCTGAATGGCTCCAGATCTGTTTCCCAGCTGGAATGCTGTGGAAAAATAGGAAAGAGAGCAGATGAAACCATTGTGAATAACCACCAACTTTCATAAAAACCTCTGAGCAAAGTTTTGTTGTGCTCGTGTGCCATTTCTGTGTTAGGACTAATTTCTGGTGGTGTGATCTGTCACTTGAATTTTATATGGCAAATTATTATTAGCCCACATCAAAATGAATTTATAGCAGCTTGGAGGGTTGGAAGTCCTCCTCATCTACAGCAAAATTAACTTGTCAGCCAGTGCTACAAATTCAGCCTTCCTTGATATAAACCCAAGCCCAAAAGTGATCAGTTGAGTTGACAAGAGATGGCTCACCCTGATTTATTTGCTCCCATTGTCACTGAGAGAGGAAGCCCTGGATGTGCTCTTTGCTCAAGTTCAAACTCTCATCCTGAAGAGAAGCTGAGATCTTGATCAGCTGTGAGGAAAAGTGGATAAAAATGTCCTGTGATCTTCCTGGTGTCACCCCTCAAGCTCTCAGTGTCATCAGGGGGGTGTGAGTGTGCAGATACTTCCCCTAAAGGCTCCAGAAAGAGCTCAGCCAGTGGCACTGGCTCTAATGGAAACATTGGAGATTTGGCAGTTCTTCATTTGAGACTAAATCCCATCACAATAATTGCAGGCTTATTTATGCATTAAATTAAATGTAATGCATTTATTAAAAAAAAAAAAAAGCATTAAGGGAAAAAAAAAAAAAAAAAAAGCAAAGGAGAAATGGAGTTTATCCACAGATGCCAGGTGCAGTGTCCCAGAGCCATTGGCTTGTGCAGCTCCAGGGTCACATTCCTGCTCCCATCATGGGAGATAATGAACCTCCAGAGCTCCATAAACCTCAGCTGGTATTGCTAAAACCTTCCTCCATGCAAAGACCACAGAAGGAATTTTAACTGATGTTAAATAACATTTAAATGTTAAATAACATTTATTCACCTGACTGCCATGATCTGCATCACAGCGACTCCATGAGAAACATCAGCAATGAGTGAAGAGCACAGATATTTTAATAATCTTTAAAATCCCCCAAATGCCACAAGTGTGGCTCTGTTGAGCCCAAGAGGCTGTTAGGGGAAATGGCCCAACAAAGCGTGGATTTACAGAGATTTAAGTAAAACTGATAGTGGGAAGATCCTTGAGATGCTGCCTGACAAATGTCATTGCTCTTCTGTGTCTGAGTAATCTCTTCCCAAAATATACATCACCTGAAGGGCTGGGGCTGGCAGCAAGTGGCATTTTTCACTTCGGGTTAGAAAGTCAATTTCTTTCTGGCCTCATTAGGGAACAGGATTTTTGTGACTTCTCTGTTTCATCATTGTGTTGTTTCAGTGTTTTACTCAAAGCTCTGCTACTGTGGGAACACGTTTGGCTCTGGGAGGGGGTGGATTGCATTATCCTGCCTTTTCTCATTTTCCTGTCATTGTTTTAATGATGGATTCATTGTATTTACTGTGACCAGGGACAGGACCTGAGGGACAGCTGGAGCTGTGTCTGGGAGGTTTAGGTTGGATTTAGGGAAAGGTTCTTCCCCAGAGGGTGCTGGCACTGCCCAGGCTCCCCAGGGAATGGGCTCTGAGGCTGCCAGAGCTCCAGGAGGGTTTGGACAAAGCTCCCAGTGGGATTTTTGGGGTGTCTGTGCAGGGCCAGGAGCTGGACTCGGTGATCCCTGTGAGTCCCTTCCACCCCAGAGTATTTTATGATCCAGACAATCCATTTTTTCTCCATGGGTACATTATGTACTGTTAATATCACCTGCAGATGCAAAGTACATCTCCTGACATTTACAAAATGTTGGTGCTCTTTGTTCTTGTGCAGGGGGCCCTTTGCTTCTCCTCCGTGTCCTCAGGGATGGCTTAAACAAGTGACAGTGAAAAAAACCTGGTGACATCTGTTCTGTCACCAAACTCCCACTGTGAGCACTGGGCTCCCACTGCCCTGCCACAGGCTCCCCCAGCCTCTCCTGCTGAGATCTCTCTCTTTAATCCTGTGGCTGTCTGTGCTTATTTAATAAAGAATTAGGAATTAGGTGGCTTCACTGATTCATTACAGAGCAGCAGGCCTAGAGTGAGCCTTCCTCCACTACCAGTTCTCTAGCAGCAGCAGCTAAAACCCTCTGTAATCATTAAAAATCCAGGGAATTACCCAGTTTACACTTAAAACATATTCTGATGGCCACTTAAGTTTGCATTCTTTTAATATGGACCAAATAAAATTATTGTGGGGTTGTTTGAAGCTGCTCCCTTCCCTTCTGTAGGGTTTATTAGGAGTTTTATCAGGTTGTGTCCTGCAGTCAGTGTCTGTGCTGAAAAGGGGTGTCAGGGATGCTGGAGGCTGCACCCAACAGGGTTATCCAACCCCAGGTGTTGCCTTTCCTGTCTCAGAGAGCTTCCAGCATTTTTGTGTCTAGTTCTGTTGCTGGGGACATTCTGTATCTCCTTTCTCCCTGCCCTCATTTCCTGTCATTAATTTCCTTCTTTAGTTTTCCATAATGCAAATATTTACACTCCACTGAACAACAGAAGCAGCGAATCCTTTAACCAGAAAAGTCCTTGTAGGGCAGGAGATCATCCTGGAGAGTCCAAAACCAGAGACTGCAAACTCTAAAAGTCAATCAAGCTTTAAACCAGGGGCTAAACATCTCACCGAGGCACCCAACCAATCTGGGAGGCATCGAGGCTACGGTAATAAAGTGAAATATTTGCCAGCTGATTATTTATGCTTGCTTTGTTTAATTACAGTTTGAGAACGAGATCATCACCAAACTGGATCACGAAGTGGAAGGAGGCCGTGGAGATGAGCAGTACAAAGTATTATTTGACAAAATGTAAGCGTTGATCAGCAGCAAAATTTATGTCACGGGGAAGTCGGGAGAGAGAGCAATTAGACTACAATGAACTTTGTAGCCCAGAAATAATTAAAATCTGTTAACGATGCGCAATGTTTAAAACTGCACCTGAGTCGAGGTTTTTCTCTGCGTGTGATTAACAAGGCGAACTTAATTGGTTTTCCAGTCTCTTGGAGCACTGCAGGAAGCACAAGTACCTGGCGAAGAGCGGGGAGACGTTTGTGAAGCTGGTGGTGAGGCTGATGGAGAGGCTGCTGGACTACAGGACCATCATGCACGACGAGAACAAGGAGAACCGCATGAGCTGCACCGTCAACGTGCTGGTGAGCAGGGAGAGCACACATCGCTGCAAAATCACCC
>VZTB01003873.1:71974-98717 GCA_013397245.1 Thryothorus ludovicianus
TGGTGATGGCTGGGCCTGTTCTTCCTCTGGGAGTCCAGTGGCAAAGGCTGCCTTGGTGTTCCAAATCTCAGGTTTTTATCCAGGTAGGGATGCTTGGCTCCTCCTCCTGGATGGAGCATTTCCCAATGGGATGATGGAATTTTATCAGTGGCACTCAGTGACCCATGAGCAGATCTCTCCCTGGAGAGAGGATGTCAGAGATAAAGAAACTGCCCTGGCTGGTTTCTTGTCAGCTGACCATTGATAGAAGATTACACCATCCCCACTCGAGTTCCAGCAGATTGTGACAGAATAATACAGCTCTGGTTGCATTTTGCACTGCAACCCATGAGCTCTCCACAGATCTTTTGTGCTGGAGCCTGCTCTGGAGTGTCTGTAACAGATTCAGTTTGGATTTCAGACAATCTCAGAGAGATTCAAATGCCTTCTTTCCAAGTTCATGCCTTTCAAAGGTGCATATAATTATTTATATGCAGTGTTACCCAGTTCATAGCACATTTGAAGAGGCACAGCAATATTGCTCCTCTGCAAGGAGTGTTTGGTGTAGCCTGCAATATGCACAAATAACACGTTACCTGCAGAAAGTGCCTGAAATAAAGCATTTGAGTGTTTAACACTCCCCACTGCCAGCCAGAAATGGAGTGAAGCTGTTCTTCAGAAGCATTAATCTCCCTGAAAACATTCTGGAGAGAAGATGTTGCCTCTAACATGCTTTTTTATGTGCTTAATGTCACAAATTGGGAGCAGGTAGCCACTTTGCTCTCCTGGTTATCATTTAGGAAGTTGACACTTGTGTTGTGAAATCACATTTAATACAGCTGAATCATCACTGGATTCCTAGGTTTATGTTTTAATTTTGAATGGGAAAAGTAAAAATCTCAATATGATAAGAATTACAGGTTTTGGAAGAGTTTGATTTGAGTCCTGTTTGTCTTCCTCACATTTCACAACCTGCAGTGAAATCTTTCTCCCTCAGGGAGTGCTGGATCTCTTTCCACTCCCCTCAAGGACAAGGGGCAGAGAGTCAGGGACAGAATAAATGAGAATTTCATTTTCCCCTTGATCTCCTGCTCATTCCAATGGTTAATGTATTTCAGCCTCTGGATCCAGGGAAAGTTTCCCCTGGAACAAGATGGGCTTTGAGGTCCCTTCCCACCCAGAGCCACCTGGGTTTTTGTCATTGCACCTTGCTGTGCTCATGGGGCCCCTCTTCCTCTAGGAAATGGATCTCATCCTCAGCAGCCAACTGCTCTTAGCAATCCTGGCTCTAATTTCAGCAATCCCAGCAAGGTGTGAGTGTCAAATATCTATTTTGAAAAGTTGAAAAGGGGAAGGTGTTAAATGAGATCCTTCTGATGGATGCACTGAGAATTATTCGTACTTCAGAGCTGAGCAAACTCATCCAAGCCATAAAAAGACTGAACGTGGTGCAGAGTGTACATGTGCAATTTAAATTAAGACACTCTGAAATGTATTTACTGTATTTTAAGATCATTAGAGGGTTATTACACAAGGAAACATCTCTAAGATTCATCTGGAGTGCAAAAGCACTGTGCCCACTTCACATGGATGAACCTTTTAGACAGGATGAAGGATTCATTCCTGAATAAATGATGGAATAAACCATGCCATAAAACATCACTCCAGCTTTCACCTGGCATGGCTTGGGCTTGTTAGACAATTCACTTTCTGTGACCTCAAATTTAGCCAGTTGTGGCTTTTCTTAGGGAGCATGTTCAGAGAGCAGGTGAGTGTCTCACTTAATGTACTCCTGAATTCAGTGGGAGAACTTCATGGCAAGAAATAGCCAATTTTCCTTCCTTCTGATGCAAAGCAATAGACAGCAAATGCCAGGGTAGGATTTGTCACAGGTTTTTATCTCTGAGTGGATGTTTGTTTATAAATATAATTACATTAGAGGCTGGAATTACTTGATTATAAAAGTGTATCAATCTGTGTCTCAGTCCCTGCTCTGCAGCCCTTAGTGGAGGGAGGAGCTCAGTGCTGCCTGAGCAGCAGCAATATTGGGGGTGTGTAACTGAGCAATTGAGGTTTTCTGTCAAGCCTCAGGATAGGATTTGCAATGACACTCAGGTATTTCATCCCATGGTTTTAATGGGATCACACCGAGGGCAGGACTGAGAGCGTGTGAGAGTTTCACCTTTAAATCTGCAAGAAGGCTCTGTCTGTGGAGAGAGAGAGGCCAAATTAATGCCAGCTGGTGGAGCACACTCAAGAAACGAGACTTCTGATGTGTTTTCAACCCTTTTTGTCAAAATTGAGGTGTTTAAAACTAACAGAAGATAGCAGCTCTTAGCATGCTGAGAAATTGCCCCCACACTGCAGGCTCCAGCAGGTTTGTGTGGCTCAGAGAGTTCAGAGCAGAGCTGTCAGGGCTGTCTGCAGGACCCAAACACAAACATTCTGGCCAGCTCAAGAAGTGATTGGCTGAAATTTAATAACATATAGGAGGCAAAGTAGCAATAATTCTGGAAATTAATCTGGGAGTTTTTCAGAACAGCTGTGGCTGCCTGTGGATCCCTGGAAGTGCCCAAGGCCA
Source organism: Thryothorus ludovicianus (assembly GCA_013397245.1). NCBI lineage: Eukaryota > Metazoa > Chordata > Aves > Passeriformes > Certhiidae > Thryothorus > Thryothorus ludovicianus. Next base: position 74,535 of record VZTB01003873.1, read on the forward strand.
GGCTGGATGAGGTTTGGAGAGCCCTGGGATAGTGGGAGGTGTTGGAAGGTGTCCCTGCCATGGCAGGGGTGGGGTGGGATGGGATGGGATGAGCTTTAATCTTTCCAACCCAAACCATTCCATGATTCCTGTGATTGACATCTCCCCCTTGATCCATCAGGCTGCAAGAGCCGGAGCTGCTAATTGCAGGCAGGCTGGATAAAGTTAATTATGCTTTCCCTGCCTCCAAAGATCCTCAGGGAGTTGGAGCCACCTCATTTCCCTGCCTGCAGCCCTTCCCTTTGTGCTGATGGATCTGGGCCCCAGGGTTTCTCTCACACAGAGTGAAGTGTTCATTGTGTCCCCAGCGGGTTGTTCCCATCAGCAGGCCAAGGTCACTCTCATCAAACTCACCGAGGAGAGGAAGGCACCTCCAGAAGCTCCCTTGCAGCTGATGGATGTAATTAGCCTCCAATTACAGCCTCCAGATGAATGCTCCTTGTGCCCAAGGAAGCAGAGGGCACAGCTCTGATAAAACCCTTTGTTGGTGCAGCAGCACTTCTTTAAATAAAGCCCCTCTCTTTTATTTCACTTCAGAACTCACACCTTTGGATTTGCTTTCACTTTTCCCCTTCTTTTTGTGTGATTTAGTGGTCAGAAGAAGCATGTGCAGCACATCTTACCCAGCGGGATGGATACCAAGCTGCTACTCAAGGACAGCTGAAAGATCAGCTCTATCAAGAAATTATCCATTACTTTGACAAGGGCAAGGTAAAAAGGGAAGAAAAAAAAAGTGCAAATGTATTTCATTGCTTTTCTCTCGAACTTATAAATTTAATAGCAAACATAGTTTGCATCCAGTGACCTTCAGGAAGCACTTACAGATAATGATGCTACAAAAAAAAAAGCCAAAAGAAACCAATGGTACATTTATAACTCCTCTCTTAAGGGTAAATATATGGGCATATGATGCCATGGAGTAAATAAAAAAGTGATGCATGTGATTTGGAGGACTTTTTCTGGCAGTTACAAAAGCTAATGGAATCCTTCAGCTCCCCTTGTTTTTCCTCATGAACACAAAAATAATTCCCTCAGGGCCTGGATGTCTGTGGTTCATCTCATAAATATCCTGGGAGGAGGATATTTCATTGCAATTGCATCTTTTAATGCAGAAGGAATTTGCATTTGGCATTGCTTGGTGTTGGGGAAGAAGGGGGTTAATGTGGGAGGCAGGGGTGGGTCAGGGTTTGGATATTTCAGGCACGAAATATTCAAGTATGGAAGTAGGAATCTCTTTGTCAGAACATTCCAGAAAAGTAAACTTGGGGTTTAAATGTAAATGCTGTAGGGAGAACAGAAATGGTGTTTTCTGGTAGAATTAGAATATTTCCCAGCCAGCCCAACCTTTCCAGGTGAGTTTTTAGCAGAATCAGATTAAAATCCGTGAGTCATTTTGACAGGAACTATAATTTCCATAATTCTGTTAGAAATGATGCTTAAGAAGTCAAATTTTTATAGCATATCTTAATGCAATATTTAAAAGTTCTTAATGAATGATGCTAAATGTTGTAGTTCTGGATTGGGGTAAATATTGCAATTCTGGACTGGGATAAAAGTTGTGGAAATAAAATTCTGGAGTGTTGCACAAGTGTCTGCTTGGGGCTGGTGGTGGTGACTGACAGTGCTGGTGCAGTGTTTTAATGATTTTTTTTACCAAAAATCAAACTTTCTTTCTCTTTTTAAGTATTCTGTTTAATCACAATTTCCATAAGCATTTCAGACATATCCAATTTCACTTGACTTTCGTGGATGTTTAGAAGATACACCTGCCCATAGGCAGTGTCTGTAGTTTATTTGCTTTTCTTTAGAGAAGGGGGGATTTTCCAAAGTTCCTGCTGCCCAAAAAGCTTTTCCTGAATGACAAAAATCTCATTTGAATGAGGGTCAAAGCTGATTTTAAAGCTTATTTTAATCCTACATTCCTGCCTGGAAGGAAAACCAGGAGTTGCCTGTTTTTATTTTGTTGGTTTATGTCTTTGTGGCTTCCTGCTGGTCCTTTCTGTGTCCAGGCACTGGGAATTGTTCTGCTGAGCAGTTCTGTGCTCAGCTCAAGTGCCAGAATCCTGTGTGATTTTTGTGTGTGTGAGGAGAGGATTCATTTCCAAATTGCTCTTTCCTACTTACAGATATTCCTCCTCTCATTTTCTGGTCACTCAAGCTGGGGATAATTTTTTCACATTTTCTCCGTGAAAAGGGAAATAAAAAAGAATCAATATACACTGAGAATATTCATCTTATGTGATTTTGCAAATGTCAGGGAGCTCCAAGTGGAGGTTTCCAGTGTAGATTGAAGGTAATCCTCCCATTTGGGATGTTCTGACATGAAGTTAAATCAACTTCTGGCATTCCTTGAGCAGCTTGCAAAGGCAGCCCAGCAGCTGCTTTGTCTCTCCATGATCACACACCTGAAACAGCCTTTGCTGGGCATTTTTGGGAGACTGAAACCATGGCCAAACCAATTCCTGGTTTTTTTGTTGGTTTTTTTTTGTGCTGTAATCACCCCGCTGGGTCCCTCCCTGCCTGGGATCACTCCAGATCCCACATAAAGTTTACAAGAGGTGTCAAAAGCAGGTCACCAGCACTGGGCAGCTGCAGAGCCACTGCCAGGCTTTTCCAGAAGCTCTGGAGTTCTGTTTTAGAGTTGTGAGCCTCTCCCACTCCAGCCTGCCTGACGGGAAGCTGTGGATTTGGGAAGGCAGGGAGCTGTGGGTGTTAGAAACATTATGCAGAGGGATTTCCTAAAATTGAGTTTAAAACATTGGCTTTTTGGGGTTTTAATTTAAAGGCTGTTGTAGTTCAGCCTCTCAAAAATCAGGATCCCTTTCTCTTGGCAGAGTAATTTCCCAGGGCAATTCACAGTTTCCTTGCCTGTTGAAAGCCAACCATGAGGCTTATCCCTGAAATACTGGCGTTCATGGGCAAGTGAATTTAGGTTTAATCTCCACACACAGGAATGGAGTGAACACTTCACTCTGGCCCAGAAGTGCCTGAGAAATTGGTGAGTGAGTAAGAGAGAGCTTGGCCTTGCCCTGAAGGCAGGAGTGTGGGCTGAGAGCAAAATGCTGGCCCTCACCACGAGTATCCCTGGTACTTCTAGTTCAAGATCCATTTAGGGTTCCTCATTTTGACTTCTGTTTTTAATCTGTTATTCTCAAGAGGTTTTGCTTTTTTTATCTGTATTTAACTATTGGTCCTTAAACCAACCTTTTATAAAGCTGAAGTACAACTTTCACCTTCAGGGGAGGAGCATTTTTGAGAAACAACTTTGGCATTTTGCAGTTGTTCTACTTTATGGATTTGATTCCTGATTTCTTATGTTCTTCATTCCTTTCCTAAGCACCAAAAGGAAAGTGGTTTCCCTGGTGTAGGTTTTCTTTTCTCTTCCTAGATTAGTCTTCTTGACTGCACCACACTTTCCAGTCTCCATCTCTCTTGGCTTTTGCCCTTCAAATCTTTATCCTCAGGCTTGTCCCAGCAGTCTGACCCATCCTTTGAACTGCTCTCAAGTGTTTGCTCTCTCTGTGGTTTCCTGAAGCTTTGTGATTTCCAGCAAAGCCCCCAATCCAGAGACTTCACTGGAAATTGTGGGGTTAGAATATCCTGAGGCGAGAAGGGGAATTAGTGACAGGAGTAAAGGGATGAGGGGAGGGTGACTGAGGGAAGGGTGACATGAGCTGGAATAGAAGGAGTTGCTGGAAATCAGATCTGATGAACTCCTGAATGCAGGGAATGCTCCCTGGCAAAGATGAGGTGTCGTTTTAAACCAGGTTTGTTTGTGGAGCTGTTGCCTTCTGGAGGCTGAGCTGGAATAGAGATTAGACAGAGCAAGAGGAAAAAGTAGATATTTATTAAAAGGCCTCACTGGGCACACCTGGGCCACACCCAAGATGCCCCAAAATGGGCACAAAATGGACACCTGGTCATGAAGTTCCACACTTTTATAATTTCTGCTTCATTAGCATATTAGAATTAATTGTCCAGTTCCAGCTCCAGCTCATGCAGCTCCATCCTCCTTGCTTTTCCTTCTCCCTTCACCCTTGGTTTTGTTCCTGGCCTGAAAGTTGTCCTTGGTGCTGAGCTGGAGCAGGAATTGTTTTGTGTCCCTGCTCTGTGAAGAGCTTTGTAGCACTGAATATGAAAATTAAAGCTACCCACTAAAAAAGCACAGGATGTAAAAAATATAAAAGCTCAAACCTAAGGCATCAGGGCCACAGGGAAGCAGCAGCATTCCTGTTCCTGCTGGTGGAATGTGGGAGCAGTGACAGGCTCAGGTTTGCTGGTGGTGCTGCTGCCCATAAATCTGGACAGGTTTTCCTCTGCTCCTCCATAAATTGAAAGTGTTTGTCGTGAGGAGAAAAAAGTAAACAAATGCACACTGCTCATTTATTTCTGCTCCTCCTTTCTCCCTTCCTCCTCCAAAAAAAAGCTTTTAGTGCTTTACAGCAGCCATGGAACAGAAAATATCTGAAATTATACAGCAAATGCCATGCTTTGGCTTGAAAGCCTTTTTTTTCTGGCTCGTGGGATGACATCAAATGGCTTTTTCTTCCATCTTAGCAAGTGAGTGGTGAAATTCACCTGTCTGCCAAAAATCTGTGTGAGGCTCGTGGCCAGCTCAGCCCTGGAGCTGTCGTGAGAGCTGGGAAGGACAGAGAGTCTTGGGAGAGGGAGGATGCAGAGTCTGACCGTGTTCCAGGGGAATATATTTATTTATTTAAAGAGTTTCCAACCTGGCTGCATCTTGAGTGCAGTGCTGACAATAGAGGAATGCTGAGTTGGAGCATTTTATTTAAAATATTAAGCCTTCATGCTGGTTAATTAACACTACCTGAAATTTAACCTGCTTAGAAAGTCCCTCCCACGTCAGAATATGGCACCATAATATTCTTATCCCAGACTGTTTCACTGCTCCTGACCATTAACTCTGCAGGAGCTCAGAAATACCCTGAGCTCCTCCTTTGCTGCTATTAACCTCAAAAACTAAATTGGATGCTATAGTTCTTTCTGACCAACAAGAAATCCAACTTGAAAAATAAATTAAATCGCTGGGTTTTCCCTAAAAACATCTGCATCTACAAAGTCTCGCCCATAACAATTTGCAGCTCACGTTTACACATCTAAATTTAAGCTCTGCACATTTTTCTAACCCCCTGAGTAAAAAAAAAAGCATTTTCCTTCCAGTATCAGCAGCCTCTCTCCCGGGTACCCTCTCCAGATAAATTGTTTCTCCCATTAATGAGTTGTACCTCGTACAAATCCTGTGTAGTGGCTCCCTGTACAACTCATTTCTCCAGAAGACTTGCCATGTCCTGGGCAAAGCTGGGCAAGCTTCCAAGGCAGGAAATCTGCGAGGCAGCAGATTGGGAGTTATTGACCTTCAAGAATATAGATTTCATTTATCAGGATCCTGGGCCACAGCCGTGCTGTCCTCACCTGAATAAATTGGCTCTGGAGCAAACAGCTGAATTTTTCAGAGGCTTGTGCAGGGGATGTGGGACACACAGTCCGTGTTTCTCTGAGAACAGTGGGAAAATCTCCAGCTTTGGGTTGGTTTTTCTGTGATGTTGGAGGTGTTGTGGTGTAGCTGCATGAGGGAGAAGCCAGGTAGGTCAGGAAATAGCCTCAAGTTGCACCAGGGGAAGTTTAGGTTGGATATTAGGAAAAGAGTGCTTATGGAAAGGGTTGTCCAGCAGAGGAACAGGCTGCCCAGGGCAGTAGTGCTGTCCCCATCCCTGGAATTGTTCAGAAAATGTCTGGATTTGTCACCTGAGGACAGGGTTTATTGTTTAAGGAGGTCATGGTTGATGATCTTGGGAGTCTTTTCCAGCCTTAGTGATTCTGTGGATTCCTGGGCCCTGCAGTTCAGGGCTCTCTCCACTCCAGAAATGGAGTTCCATAATCCAGCTCCTCATTGTTCCTCTGGAGGATCAGCTGGACAGTTGGGATTTCCAAACAGAGATGTTGGAGCACAGAGAGGTTTAAAGAGGGACTAGAAATAAAAAGTGGGTGCTTTTCTCTAAGACCAGAGGTCTTGGCTGGAGAGGGACAAAGTTAGAGACTGGCAAAAATGGAAAGAATCTTCTCCCCTTTATCCCTTTTTTATTTGCACTATGATAGAAAAAGTACCTGAAAGTTCTCCGTTAAAAATAATGTGACACAATGTCAGCAGGAAAACTCTGTGAACTGACTTCTACAGAAACTTTAGAGGAATTCCAGTAATTTAAGCCAGAAACAAATGTTCTAATACCTGAAGCTGCTCTGCTGAGAGGGCTGGGATTGTTCCATCTGGAGGAGGCTCCAGGCAGAGCTCAGAGTCCCTGCCAGAGCCTAAAGGGGCTTCAGGAGAGTTGGAAGGGGACAGGGGGTGGAGGGCCAGGACACAGGGAATGGCTTTAAACTGAGAGTGGGGAGATCTAGGTTGGATTTTGGGCAGGAATTGTTCCCTGTGAGGGTGGGGAGAGGCTGGGATGGAATTCCCAGAGCAGCTGTGGCTGCCCCTGGATCCCTGGCAGTGTCCCAGGCCAGGCTGGACACTGGGGCTGGGAACACCCTGGGACAGTGGGAGGTGTCCCTGCCGTGGCAGGGGTGGAATGGGATGGGATTTGACCCAAATCAATCAAAGGAGATTTAGTCTGTTTTTCTCCTGTTCATTTCCACTTCCTTGCTAGGAAGAACGCAAGGATTATGTGATTACTGGCTGTGTGTTGTACATGAACTAAATCTGGATCACATTTAATTTGAGGATTCATTTTTCAGGCTCTGGAACATTTACAGAATCCATTATTAATATTAATATTCAGTAACATCTAAAGGCTTTGTTCAGGCTAGAGGAGGTGCAGTGGAAACAGCCTCTGCTCCGGTGTGTTTATGGGGTTGACAGACAAGGGTGGGAAGGTGAAAAAAAAAATCAAAGGAGATTTAATTCTGCTAAAGTTGTTATTTAATCAGTGACAGTGCTGGGGTACCCATAGGCAGTGATGTGTAGGCAGAGTTTGTCTGCTCTCAGAATCCCTGAATGGTTTGGGTTGGAAAAGACCTTTAAAGGTCACCTGGTCCCATCCCAAGCAAGAGCTTCTATCAACTCTACCTGGTTCCTCCAGCCTGGCCTGGGACACTGCCAGGGATCCAGGGGCAGCCACAGCTGCTCTGGGCACCCTGTGCCAGCCCTGCCCACCCTCCAGGGAACAATTCCTGCCCAAAATCCCATCTAAACCCACCCTTTTGCATTCCCAGACATGATTTGGGAACACATCTGTGCCTATACAGAAGTCAATGGAAAGACCCTTTTTTTTATTTATTTATTTACAGTGTTGATGCAAATCAAAAATGATTTAGGTTTTGTTTTATTTCCAGTCTCATTTTGGAGAGGGACTGGTTAAATCTGGCACACACAAACGGGACAGGGGAAGTGATGGTCACACCGCTGTCTTTGAAATGAAAATATGCAGAAGTTATGGATGACTGAAGTTCTGAGGGAAATGGCACTCAAAATGAGGGAAGGTTAAGTGATTTTGAAAGCTTTCACTTGCTGACTTTAACAAGCACCTGAATATTAGTTCAGTTCCTATAAATTGGTGCTGTATGGCCTTTCTGAGTCAAAATTAACTCAGCTTGGTGTGGGAAAATGTCCTCCTTTTTCTGCCACTGCGCCTTTACTCTTAAATTCATGTTAATTTTTGTTTAAAAATAAAAACATGCTCTGTATCATCATGCTAGATTAGATCCATAATATGGATAAAAACATTCAGATCCTTCCATTTGCAAAAATTGCATTGCAGAGCGTTCAGGCTGCCTTGTAATTTCCTGCAGACGTGATCCCTCATTACCGTGATTGTAATTAGTCCTTCTGATGCGTTTTTCACCTTCAAGGCACTTTACAAACATGAGGCAACTCATGCTCATTCCAGTGCTCTTCCCCAGATAAATAACTCTCTGAACCTTGTTGGAGAAATAAGTAAAATCAAGAGGAGGGGTCGAACATCATGAGGAGCTGCAAGGGGAGGTTAATGAAGAAGCACATTCTGCCCCTTGTGAGCATTCATGGCTTTTTTATCTTAAATTAAGGCACCACTTTGTCCAAACATCATCCCAGCTGGTTTTTTCAGGACTCAGAAGCTCCTTTGCCCTCGCTCAGCCCCACAGTGCAGTTTTTAGCCCTCCTTTTGTCTTTACTTGGAGGGCAGGAATCTCTCTCCTTTCTCCCTGCTGTCTCCCATGGCTGTTTTTCCCTCTGCATTTCCTCATCTCCTGCCCCAGCAGCAGCTCCCTGCCTCTCCAGGCTGCTGCTTCCCAGCCATTCCCTCTCAGTTTGCCAGGACAACCTTTCAGTCCATCCCTCCACTTGAAAATTGGCTCCTTTTTTTCCAGTAGGAGCAGGGATGGACAGTGAGCCCATCTTGCTTTTTGTGACATTTGGCACGTTCCACGTGAAGACTTGCTGAGAATCCATCCTTAATTTTTTATTCTTATTTTTCAAATTAGCATCTAGAACCAGGAATTTCTCTAAAAGTCTTACTTTTTCCAAGTTTTCCTGATACACTAAGAAATGCAATTTCAACTTGCAGCTCAGTAGAGAAATAGAGTTCACTTGATTTTGGGGCTTTGAGTGTGGAATTCAATTTGTGTGGTTTGGAGAGCTTTTGGGGTGTAAAATATCTCTTATTTGCACAGAGCTTTAAAGAGGATGGGATTGAGGGATTTTTATGGGATGGATGCAGGGATCAGTTGTTGGGAAGGTTTCCTCAGGTCACCATTCCTCTCCCCAGCTTCCTCTTCCCACCATCTTTGGAAGTTGTGTTGCTTCATCCCAAACTCCCTGTCCCCAAAGGTGGATGTTTTTGGGGAAAAATGGTGAATTGTGTGTTCAGCCCTTCCCCTCAGCCCTCCTCCCTCCTGCTCTTGGCAGCTGCATCCCCTCAGGATTCCACCAGGGCAAGGAATGTGCGGCCTGATGCTGAGAGGAGAATGGGGTGATGTGGCCAGAGGATTTGAATTTAAGATGAAGGCTAATAAAATCTGCATTTCTAACTCATTCTGAAACTCGTTTTTAAAGTAAGTGAGGTCAGCAATGCCAACCAAATTTCAGCAGCAGAGACAGATCATCAAGTTTGATCTTTGATAGCCTGGTGTGCTAATTTAAGCGTATTTTTGGGTTTGAGTGGTTCTTTATCTTTGGAGTAGAAGAAGCAAATGAAAAATGCACATTTAAAACCATTCTTGCTGCTCCTCATTAAGATTGTTGCCTTCTGAAGAGCTGAAGGATATTGTTAAATTTCTTTGGGTCACTTGAGACGGCTGCTGAATTTCATGGTTGAGGAACGAGAAGAAGAAGAACCAATGGAAATATAATGAGTATTTGTTCAAAGCAATATCTGCAAATTGCCTGTCCTGTCTAATACAGATTATAGATATTAGAGGGAGAGAGAGGTGATTATGAAACATAATCAATCACCAGCCTTGCTCCAAAGCCTTAGGTCCTGGCTTTCTTCATGGACAGGCTGTGTTTACACATTACTGCATGGGCTGGCAGGAATCATTGAACTTCTGAAGCTCTTTGATCATTTGGCTTGATTTGCATCCAGTAAATTTGCATCCCGTGCCAGGGAAGGTCATGGAGCGGATCACCTTGAGTGCCACCAAGCCAGGGAGGCCCATGGACCTGGGTTGTGTTAAAGGTGGTGTGGCAGCAGGGCCAGGGCAGAGATTGTCCCTCTGTACTGGCACTGCCAAGGCACTGCCAATCCTGTGTTAAGTTTTGGGCCCCTCAATGATAAAAAAGACTTTGAGGGGCTGGAGTGTGCCCAGGGAAGGGTTTAGAGCCTCAGGAGGGGCTAAGGGAGCTGGGAAGGGAATGGAGAATCCCTGAGGGAGCTGGGAAGGGGCTGGAGAATCCCTGAGGGAGCTGGGAAGGGGCTGGAGAATCCCTGAGGGAGCTGGGAAGGGGCTGGAGAATCCCTGAGGGAGCTGGGAAGGGGCTGGAGAATCCCTGAGGGAGCTGGGAAGGGGCTGGAGAATCCCTGAGGGAGCTGGGAAGGGGCTGGAGAATCCCTGAGGGAGCTGGGAAGGGGCTGGAGAATCCCTGAGGGAGCTGGGAAGGGGCTGGAGAATCCCTGAGGGAGCTGGGAAGGGGCTGGAGAATCCCTGAGGGAGCTGGGAAGGGGCTGGAGAATCCCTGAGGGAGCTGGGAAGGGGCTGGAGAATCCCTGAGGGAGCTGGGAAGGGGCTGGAGAATCCCTGAGGGAGCTGGGAAGGGGCTGGAGAATCCCTGAGGGAGCTGGGAAGGGGCTGGAGAATCCCTGAGGGAGCTGGGAAGGGGCTGGAGAATCCCTGAGGGAGCTGGGAAGGGGCTGGAGAATCCCTGAGGGAGCTGGGAAGGGGCTGGAGAATCCCTGAGGGAGCTGGGAAGGGGCTGGAGAATCCCTGAGGGAGCTGGGAAGGGGCTGGAGAATCCCTGAGGGAGCTGGGAAGGGGCTGGAAAATCCCTGAGGGAGCTGGGAAGGGAATGGAGAATCCCTGAGGGAGCTGGGAAGGGGCTCAGGCTGCAGCAAAGGAGGCTCAGGGGGCCCTTGTGGCGCTGCACAGCTCCTGCCAGGAGGGGACAGCCGGGGGGGATTTGGGATCTGGGAACAGGAACAGGAGCAGAGGGAACAGTCTCAGGCTGGGCCAGGGGAGGACAGGGTGGATATTTGGGGAAAATTCTTCATGGAAAGGGCTGTCCAAGCCTCGCACAGGGTCCTGAGGTAGTGGTGGATCCCTGTCCCTGGAGGGATTTGAAAGCCCTGTGCCTGTGGCACTTGGGGACACGGGGCACTGGTGGCCCTGGCAGTGCTGGGGGATGGTTGAACTCAGTGAACTTGGAGAGCTTTTCCAGCCTAAACAATTCCATGGTTCCATTAATAGAGACAGTTATAACCCCGGCACAGCTCTTTGGCACGTCAGATGCTCAGTGTTTTCAGGCATGTGACACAATTCATTTGGTTGCTTTATTCAGATTTATTTGATTCTAACGTTGATGTTTAACCAAGGTAGGTAATTCAGCTTTTTGTTGTTTTGTGATTATTTTTTTTTTCCCAACAGATGTGGGAAGAGGCCATTGCCTTGGGTAAAGAACTTGCAGAACAGTATGAAAATGAAATGTTTGATTATGAACAACTCAGTGAGCTGCTGGTAGGTTTTTTTTTAATGACATAGACACTGCAATAATTTATTTCAGAGTTGAATTTCTAAGCTTTTAAAATTATATAAAAAATAATCTAGCAATGACAGTAAAATGCAGAAACAAATACCCATCATGGCTTTGTTGGACCAATGTCAATTAACTTGGTACCATTGGATTGTCTGAAAAACATTGAATTTTTTTTTTAGCTGAAAGAAAAACATTTCAGTAATGTTAAACTGATTTATTTGGGGTATAAAAGGAAATTTTGAATTTAAATATAAATGGGAACATAAAAAAAAATCCCCATTCTCTCTCAAGTGTCTTTCTATATTCACATTTCTTTTTTTAGGTATGAATAATCCCCAAGCATTCATGTCTCCAGTCAGTTATTTTTTGCCCTGACGTTACCCATTCATTATTCCTGCACCATTTTTTTCCTCCTGTTCTCTTCCAAAGAGATAAATGGCAGCTGTCACTGTCCCTCCTCAGATCCCAACCAATTCCACGGGAGCTGGGATGTGATTCCAGTTCGGTTCTGAAAATTCTCGACTCTGAAGTTTCTGATACCTTTTGCTTTTCCACTCACAATACATTTTCCTTAATTTCTCTGAATTGTTTCTCTGCTTTCTTTATCCCAGTGTGTCTGAGCTGGGCATTCTGCAGTGTTGAACTCAGCTCCACACAGCCCCTGGTGGGGTGGGCACAGAATATTCTTCATTTCAGTATAAAAGGAATTGGGTGGGATTGTTCCTCAGCTGGAATTGTGGTCAGGTGGGATTATTCCCCAGGAAGTGGCTACTCTGTGACTCTCTCAGTTTTAATTTTCCATCTCCTGGGGGATGTGAACGGGTTTGTCACAGAGGCAGCCACTCTGATTATCCTACTGGATCCATTTTGGAGGAGTAGTTGGAATTGGCACTTTATTGATTGTAGCCAGTGATCACAGAGTGAGTGAATGATTTGGATTGGGAGGACCTTAAAGCTCATCCAGTTCCACCTGCTTTGCCAGGGGCAGGGACACCTCCCTCTGTCCCAGCTTGCTCCAAGCCCCAGTGTCCAACCTGGCCTTGGATATTTCCATGGAGTTTCTCCCTCTTCTTAGAAGGGAGACCCAGAGCTTCCAGTCCTCACATCAGACAATTGAGTTTATCTGCTCTTTATTCATCAGCCAGGAGATGAGATGCCACAGAATCAGTCCTGGCATGCATTTCCCTCAAAAGACAGGGATCAAAATTCCCTCTCCCACATGAGTCAGGCCTCACACACCCCATCAGCTTTTCTTACTGCTGCTGCTGCTGAGCAGCTCTTTTTTTTCCTCTCACAATAAAATTTAGAAGTTTTTTGTTCTTTCTATTCTCCCTCTTGTCTCTTTTCTTCAAGCAATATTAAGTATTAGCCTCTAACACAATTCACAAGTGACAAAATAGTTTGGCTCCAGACGAGCTGAGAAACACTCGGCAGATCTGGGTCTTTGTAGTCTTGGTGCCATTTTCTGTTATCTGTCATGTGGGAGCAGCACTAAACCTCCCCCCAGATCAAAAGTCATTCTCTTTGCAGAAATAATAGACTAAAAATAAGTTAATGAACTGATCTTCTGAAGCTGCTCATTTGCCATTATCTCATCATTAGAGATAAAGAACTCGGCGTCGAAAGCAGATGGCGTCTGACATGCGTGTGTTTATGCCAAAATTTACATTTTCCTGCAGTTCTCAACTGCCTGCTTTCCATATGCAAATTCGTGGTTGTAAATATGGAAAAGAAATAGTAGAAAAATGTAATGAGATGTAAGAGCCCCAAACTGACAAGTCAGCACCATTGGGATGAGCTGTGTGTGGCTGCATCCTTCCGGTGTTTTGGAAGTGTCACAACTGCAATTTCAGATTGCCTTGCAAATTCCTGACCTTCACTGCCATTGGATGTGAATCAGTGAGGTTTACCAAGATGAGCTCCATCAAAATTGAGATTTTGGATATGGAGCAGTGAAGTTCACAATGGTGAGCTCCATCAAAATTGAGATTTTGGATACGGAGCAGTGAAGTTCACAATGGTGAGCTCCATCAAAATTGAGATATTGGTTATGGAACAGTGAGGTTCTCAATGATGAATTTCATCAAAATTGAGATATTGAGTATGGAACAATCATGTTCACAGTGATGAAGTTCATCAAAATTAAAATATTAGATATGGAGCAGTGAGGTTCACCATGATAATGTTCATCAAAATTGAGATATTTCTTAGGGAACAAATGGTCAGATTCATCGTGATGAGTAGAAAATTCCTGGCTGTAGAGTCTGGTATTTCCAAATAATGCCATGGATCTGATAGGAAGATCAAAAAAAAAAAAAAGAGGGGAATGAAACATCTTTAAATTAGAGATGCACACAGGATCTTGAGTATGAGGAATCTCCTGAAAGCTTGGGTCATTCAAATCCCTCCTGTTTATTTTGCAGAGAAAACAAGCCCAGTTCTATGAAAACATTGTGAAGGTGATACGACCAAAACCTGATTATTTTGCTGTTGGATACTACGGCCAGGGATTCCCAACATTCATAAGGGTAAGTGTCACCTCTTTCCACTGAGGTTTTTTGCTCTGGAAATTTCCCTTGGTTGGAGAAACCTGCCTGACTCTGACAGCTGTTTTTTTTGGTGTATAAAACAAACACTGATTTTTTCCTTTCTGCTTTCTAAGATGGAATCGTTGAATTTTAGTAGGAAAACTTTCTCTTCAAACGTATTCAGTACTTTCTATTTCTTCAGGGTATCACTAGAAATGAAGATAAGTGACCCAATCCATCACTCGGGGTCATAACCATCTGAAATGGTGACATTTTTGCCTGGCAGGTTAATATATATTTATATATAAAACATATGAGCGTGTTAGAGAAGCCTTCTGTATGTGATCATGTTTTCAGGTGTCCTTTCCAGCATTGTCACTGAAATGAAGTTGACTATCAAAGGTGTGTGTGACACATTTATTAGCAATTTTTATCATTGATTTGTCTGTGTCATGTGCCCATTTAAAACATGTGTCACTTGGTTGATGCCAGGATCATAACTTTAGTGACATTTTAAGTTTTTTTTTCTCTATTGTTAGGATTTTTTGGGTTGAATTAGTGGCTGAAGAAAAGTGGGGTCGTAACGTGTCTGAATTGCACCTGCATTATGAATCTGTGGCACTTGGTGACATGGAAATAACCATTATTATTGTTTAGTTAACTTCCCAGGGCATCCTGTGCCAGGGCCTCACCACCCTCACAGGAATGAATTCCTTCCCAATTTGCCCTCTGAAAACCAGGCTGGGGAGTGCCCTGCTGATGGAGAAAATCCTCCCTTTTCCCTCTATTCCAACATTCCCTGTGAATTACAAACATAGATGCATAAATTGCAGTTAGACAGAGGCTCCTTTGCCATCTATTATTGCCTTCCTTTCCCCGACTGAGCTTTTCCAAAGGCACCACTGCAGAATTAAACCCAACTGGGCAAATGTGAACAGCTCCAGGTTCCCATCCCCAGCCAAAACAGCCCTTCTTTAATAAGTGCTGTATAATTTTTTCACCAAGTATTCATTTTGAGATGAGTAATGAGGTTAAGCATATTCAAATGCAAATTTTATCCAAACTTGCTTTAATATGTTTGATCAGTTAAAAATATGCAAGTTGTCTTTTACATGTTCCTTTAGTTTTTAATGAGCTCAGCAGATAAATGGACTGTATAAAATATCTCTTCATTTTCTTTATTGGCGAAGAAGAAACTAATGCTTACAAATACAATAAACTTAATTTTAAAGTTAAAACGAGTTTAAAGTTTATAATGGCAAAAATCTAATACATTAATGTGAGTCTTTTTATAACAGTCAATATTTTTGGATATTCCTCCTCAAATCTATATTGTTTTATGTTTCTGTTTTTCTCTACCACCCTTGTTTGCTCACCTAAGTGCCTTTGAATAAATATTTAAGTATAAAAAGCCTAATTCCATTTATTTATTGACATCCATTCCATCATCAACTCTGGAAGGTGGAGGAAACATCTTGGATTCAGTAGTAATTTCATCTTAAGATATTTTTAATGGCCACCAATATTACAGATCCTTGAAATCATGTTTTGAGGTGATTTTGGTGTGGCTTATAAAAATACCTAAAGGTAAGATGGGCTTAACGATCCCAGGATGGAACTGGAGGCGAGGACAGAAATATTGATAAAGTGTTGATTGCGAGACCGCGTGAGGAGCGCGAAATTCTTCGCGTGCTGAGAGGTTCTGACAGCGTCGGTGTTGGAGCTTCTGAGGCCCCAGTTCAGTACTGGGAGCACTGGTTTTAGCTCTGGGGGTGCCTCTGTTTGCAGAACAAGGTGTTCATCTACCGGGGCAAGGAGTACGAGCGCCGCGAGGACTTCGAGGCGCGGCTGCTGACGCAGTTCCCCAACGCCGAGAAGATGAAGACAACGTCACCCCCCGGCGAGGACATCAAAACCTCCTCTGGCCAGTGTATCCTTGGGCAGTGCAACCAGTGCAACCAGTGCAACCAGTACAACCAGTGCAACCAGTGCAACCAGTATAACCAGTGCAACCAGTACAACCAGTGCAACCAGCAGCTCAGGCCAAGGGTTTGTGGCCGGCTGTTGCGCTCCTGCCCTGACGGGTGTAATGCATTTGATTGTTTTGTCCCTTTTTTTTTTTTGTGTGTGTTCCTGTTGAGCTGTTTGCTCTGCGCTGACTGAAATTCCCTTTTCACTTCTTAACCCCCGAAATTCAGATATTCAGTGCTTCACTGTGAAGCCCAAACTGGATTTACCCTCCAAATTTCACAGGCCGGTGTCAGAGCAAATCGTGAGGTGAGTTTGGGTTGGGTTTTGTCGTTTTCTCAATCCCCTTTATAGCACATTTTTGTTGGATAATGAATCTCTTCACAGCCATGGAGGGTGGGCATTGTGAAGCCATTTAATGGTGATTTTTAATATTCCAACCCACTGGAAAATAATGATCCCATATTTGTTCACCAACTTCCTCCAATATTAGAATTCAGTATCAATTCCTGAACAGACAGCGTTTGATTTTCATTCTGTATTTGGGGCTTGGAACTGCCCCAATGATCTTTGAGGTCACTTCCAACCCAATCCATTCTGTCATTCCATGATTCTTTTCCCTCTTTTCAGTTTCTACAGGGTGAATGAAGTGCAACGCTTTGAGTATTCACGCCCTGTTCGAAAAGGAGAGAAAAACCCAGACAACGAATTTGCAGTAAGAAATTATGAAGAAAATCAAGCACTTTGGGTTTGCTTGTTTATCCCCCTTTATTTTGAGCACCTGAGCCATTCATTATCTTTTGCTTGTTGAGAAATAAATTCTAGGTTTAAAGGGATTATTTTTCATAGAAAGTTAATTAAGCCAATTTATCATGTTCTCATTTATACGAATAGGAGAAAAATGGGCAAGGCTGTATTTATTTTTTAAAAACAGCTCTTCTGAGAAAGGACTTTAAATTATTACACCTGAAACTTGTCTTGCCATGAAGATTCCAGTCAGGCATCTGAAAATCTTTTGTCACTGATACCTTTTACTATTTTTTTGCTTTTTTTTTACTAAACCTTTGTTTCATCTAATGGTGAATAAAATGAGTGTTGTGAGGAGGCCCTGACACAGGGTGCCCAGAGGAGCTGTGGCTGCCCCTGGATCCCTGGAAGTGCCCAAGGCCAGGCTGGATGGGATTGAAGCACCCTGAGATAGTGGAAGGTGTCCTTGCTCCTGGAATTGGATGGGTTTTGAGGTCCTTTCCAACCCAAACCATTCTGTGCTTCCATGAACATCCAGTAAAACCAGGGGATCTTCCTGTGGTGTTCTCCTTCAGAAAGGGAGCAGTTGTTTCCTGCTAAGTCACATCCCAGATTGAAATCAGTGCTGCTCCATCTTCCATTTGGAATTCCCCCCTGGCTCTGTGACATCTGCCATGCCTTGGTCCTTGTCCTGGTGATGTTTTAGGAATTTGCTCGGGGTCCCAGCTGTCCCCCCATGATGTGATTCTTGTGTTCCCTTTGCAGAACATGTGGATTGAGAGAACCATCTACGTGACAGCCTATAAACTACCAGGGATCCTCAGGTGGTTTGAGGTCAAATCAGTTTTCATGGTAAGATCAGTTTGACTTTATGGGTATTGTGTTAAAAAACGGGGTTTTTATACAGCCAGGGAGCATTTGTGTGTCTCAGTGCCTGTGCTTAGTTCTGTGAGCAAGGAGCCCATGGGATTGTAGCTGCCACATCCTGAGGGGACCTGCTGAGGGTGACTCAGGCAATGCTTTTCCTTTCCTGAGGGAAGGAGTGCAGCCAGCCCTCCAAGGCCTTCAGCCCTTTTCTAAAGCATTTGTGTCTCTCAGCAGGAATGAGGAGAGACCTGGGGTGGTGGAGGGAAACCCTGCTCCACCCCAGAGAATCTAGCCTGAGCTTTGTAAGAGAGGAGCTGGATATTTTGATTGTCATTAATTCAAAACACCCCAATAATCAGAGGCATTGTATGTCTGCATTTTTTACCACTTGTGGTTAAAGGTTGTTTTTGTTTCTTCTCTATATTTTGCTAAATATACCCTCAGCAACCTCACAGAGTAACTCCAAAGTACTCATTTCTCTGTTCAACCATTTAGACTGTTTAGATAAGACATATCCATTAAATGCCTTTAAGATTAAATTATTCTTATGCAGCTGTAATTTTTAAGTAGCAATAAAAACATTGTTACTGCGTTTTTGAAATCTCTCTTGTGAGGCTTATTTTTAAAGGAAAAGAACAATTTGCATATGATTAATTAAAACCTTTTTCATTGCTCCATTGAGGTTATGTTGGACAGTTGTATTTGGATGAACAGAAGTAATGCAGAAAATTACTATGGTATCTATAGTAACAGAATATGAATGTGATGTGTGACAGTAATAGGCAGCTGAATAAAACACATTGAATTTTTAATGAATTTCGTAGTTTCAATATAACCCTGATGGAGAAGATTGTATTTATCTTCATGATGGCAAGAAGTGCTGTTTGTAAAGGCTGGCAGATCTGATGAGCAGAGAGCAGAGCCTGACAGGCCCTGTGTGTGCCCCCCTCCTGCTCTGCCTGGCATCAGAACGGGCACAAATCCTGGGAGAGAGCTCCCTGTCAGCCTTTGGGGAGCAGGGATTGGAGGAGCTGATGATAGCAGAATGGGACTGAATTACATGTGGGAAGACTGCTACAGATAACTTCTGACCTCCTCTGGCACAGTTCCTACAAAATGGATATTGACTTTGCTCAAGATCCCTGTCAGCTAAAATGCTGCAAGGAGGATCACAGGGTTTACAGCCCTGTAATGCTAAGTTGTGATTATGGATACAGATATTATTGATCCCTTGCTAAGCACCAGGATACTCCAGCAGCCCTGCATGTTTCATATTTTATTGATGGGGCTGGAATATCGTTAAAAGGAGAGGTGAGACTGCATCAAATCAGTGCTGAGAGAACGGAGTAATTTCATAAATGCAGTGTATTATGTTACATAACCCATAGGAACATGCAGAGTTGCTTTAAATCTATTGGTTTTTCAAATTCCTTCTGAGTACTTTTACCTAAACCTTTGCAATCTGTTCATTATCTGCAAGGAATTTGGGGCCAGCATTTGTTATTCTGTATCTGATTTACTTTAGCTGGGCACAAAGAGTTGTAGGGGAAAAATTTGCTGAGACCAACCAGGGAATTAGAAATCAGATTTTGAATCACACTTGAGTTTGAAAAGCACAAATGCTAATCTCTATTTTATCTTGGAATTTTGTAGTGGTGCAAATGTCTCAGGAGAATGTAATTCCTGTTTTCCCTGGATGGAGTGAGGAGTGCCCAGAGTCAGGAAAGCACAGGGAGCAAGGCTCAGCATTTACAATTATTATAAATAACTTTCACCAGGTTCCAAAGCCCAGTCTGTAGTAGTGAGATGGCAACTGCAATTCTCCATCTGCCTTTAAAACATCAGAGGGAGTGTTACAAGAGTAGTAAAAGAAAAGAGAATGAGAAAGAAAGCCATGATTGCTGCTACAGAAAAGTCAAAAAGCTGTCAGCTCAATGAGTGCTAATTTCTGGAGATACTCGAGAGCTTTAAAAGCAATGGTTCATCAACACATTATTGCATAGTTATAAGGCCATTAATACAAATGACAAAATCCTAAATTTAGCCTGTGATGTTCCCAGCAGTTCTTGCCCAGTCAGATGCTGAATGTGGCTTCACTCCCCAGCCCAGATCCTTTAAGATTAAATTATTTTGGGCTCTGTCCGAGCCTGGCCTGCCTCTGCTCCCAGCACAAACACCAGGCCCCTTCCCTGCCTTCCAGAATAATTCAGCAGGCAGGCTGCTCAAAATGCTAATTAAAACATCCTTGATGTAATCAGCTGGCAGGTGTAAGAGTAACAGCTAAAGAGATTTGATTATAAGTGGTTCTCAGAAACAGGGTAAGCAACTGATAGCCAGGTAGAAGTGCTGCTTTGTTTATGTAGCATTTATGTAAATGAGGCTGTAATCAAATATACACTTGCATTTTCCTCACAGGCCTCAATTAACCTTCCTTTCCTCTCCCTACCACATCATTTTTTTAATACAAGCAGGCTGTGCCTTCCAGTGAGGACTCTCTATGTTCTGGGTCACTGCAAGTTACTGATTTTTCAGCCCGTTTACTAACATTTAAAATATTTTAATACTGTTTTTTTTCAAGATGAACTTTTTGAAAGACGTGGTAGCTGGACATGAAATGTAGCTGTAGTTCAGTCAATTAAAATAAAGCAAGATTTAGACAGCATAAGAGCTAATTCACCTCGGGAAGGCATCTGAAGAATCTCTTCATTGAAATCCAGGTAGAAAGAAGATTTCTCCCTTCAGTTCTCAGTGCTCAGGTGAAGAAAATGTGACCCCTTGGGAAAAAGCACAGCAGATAGCTTAGATGTCATCTCATCAACATATTCAACTCGATGTCCTTGGAAACACACCAAAATAATCACTGCAAAAATATCTTCTTGATTTTTGAGCGGCTTAGGATTACATTTTCCATCAGAAAATCCACGTTAAAGTTATCATTTCTTTCTTACTGTTACGTTAAGCTGGATCTTCTTTGTGCTGCTAAAACTCACCAACCCTTAATCTCTGATGTTCTCCGTAATCCTCCAAAAAAACCTCACGTGATTGCTGCCAGAGCCTTTCTGGATGTTGTGCTGGGATGTAATCCCTCCTGCAGCAGCAAAATGCAGTTAACTTCCTCCCCTGATACCCATCAGCCTATCAGTTACTGCAGCACAGAGATACCAAATACCCCAGTGCCTGCAACCACCCTTCCCTGCTAATTATTGATCCAAAAACCTCACTGTAACCTGTGTCACCCTGATTTTTCAGGTTTTCCTGAGGCACTTTCTAACTTGCTGTTTTCAATTTCCTTCAGCTTCTTTCTCATGCACAAGAATGTCTTTATCAAAAGTCTGTTTGATAAGATGAGGTTGTTTCCATACTTTGTCTTGGTGTGGAAAACAACTGATGGGCAGTTGTCTTGACCAACGGGATGGGAGAGGTGTCAGCCTTCTTCTCCAACCCCTGCTCTGTGTGGAAATGCTATAAATATAGAGCCAGATGTTTTAATAAATTGTTCTCAGCCTTCTCAAGAGAAAGTGTCCATGTGTGTCCCTGCATGTCCCACAGTGACAAACCTCAGCTCTGAAAGGCTTGGAATGTTTTCTGCCCATGCTGAGCAGGTTAAAAACCCTGCCCCTGGTTGGAAATGTCCTTTTGTTTGTGTTCCAGGTGGAGATCAGCCCTCTGGAGAACGCCATCGAGACCATGCAGCTGACCAATGACAAGATCAACAATATGGTGCAGCAGCACCTGAACGACCCCAACCTCCCCATCAACCCCCTGTCCATGCTGCTCAACGGCATCGTGGACCCCGCTGTCATGGGGGGCTTCGCCAACTACGAGAAGGTGAGGCTGGAATTCCCGGAATTCCCAAAATTCCTGGGGCCGGCATTCCTTGTCCTGCTGGGCCCAGCACAGGAGGGACATGGAGAGGCCAGAGGGGGATGGAGCAGCTCTGCTGGGATTGCTCAGCCTGGAGAGGAGAAGCTCTGGGAGAGCTCAGAGACCTTCCAGGGCCTGAAGGGTTCCAGGAGAGCTGGAGAGGGACTGGGGACAAGGGATGGAGGGACAGGACACAGGGAATGACTTTAAACTGAAAGTGGGGAGATTTAGATGGATTTTGGGCAGGAATTGTTCCCTGGAGGGTGGGCAGGGCTGGCACAGGGTGCCCAGAGCAGCTGTGGCTGCCCCTGGATCCCTGGCAGTGTCCCAGGCCAGGCTGGACACTGGGAGCAGCCTGGGACAGTGGGAGCTGTCCCTGCCATGGCAGGGGTGGCACTGGGTGGGCTTTGAGCTCCTTTCCAACCCATAGAACTGTAATTCCACGATTCCATAATTTTCACTTTGTGTTGGTAGTTGTTAATTGGCAGAATTTTTAAATTGATCGATTTTAGCTCTGTTGTAGCTCATTCCTCTGGTAGTAGATGTTCCATTTTCTGAAATAATGGCTCGTGTGTCTCTCTCTCAATTAGGCTTTTTTTACTGAGAAATACATGCATGAGCATCCAGAGGATCACGACAAGATTGAGAAGCTGAAGGATCTGATTGCTTGGCAGGTAAAAAAACAGAAGTCAGGTTTGGCAGAGGCAGCTGCTGTGGAAAGGCAGCTTGGTGTCACTTTGGAGGAAATGCAGACATTATCCTCACCTTGGGTACACTTCTTTGCCATTTAAATCTGTCTTGGAGCTTGAGTTAAAGTTCATCTTTTCAAATCTGACATTGCTCATTTTGATAAGCTTGCAGAGAGTAAATATGACCAAGATTTTTTGGGGTTTTTTTGAGTTTTTTTGGGGTTTTTTTTGTAAACATAGTAAGTGACAATCTCCTGTATCAGATTGTATCAGATGTACAATCATCTGTATCAGATGAGAGAATATTTTTCAAGGCAAACAAGAGACAATTCCAGTTTTATTCCTTAGTCACATACTGGACATTTTTCTATGGTCTCAGGATAATTTTATGGTAACTAAAAAAATACCAGGTTGATTGGAAATGGTGTTTTCTTCCCACAGAAGAAAAAAGTGAATCATTGTCTTTTCATATTCAATTCTGTCTTTATAATAAAGGGAATAATTTACATTTCTGTAGATTTCAATCTTAGAGGTAGTAGAACCAAAGCTACAGGATTCAAAAATGAAATATCCTCTGAAGGCCATAAAACTATCAGTGAATAAAAAACTCTTTTAGTCTGAAAAAAAACAAAAAGCATTTTTTATTTATTTTCTTGTGAGCTTTTAGAAAAGATTAGATTTTATAAGCTTTAAGTTTTATAGAGGAAAATAATTTGGTCCCAGCAGACTGACTTGGTGTCAGCTCTGTGTCTTTGCCTCTGAGAGTGATACTTCAAATGAATTCCAAACACATTTTCCCTCAGCAAAGGCTCACTTTGGTGACACTTGTGTATTAAAATAATATTACAATTTGAAAATCCCTATGGCAGCTGATCACATTGTATTTTAATTTTTTCAGGGCTTTTAAGCACATGATTTGCCCTCAGTTTTGTACTTCGAAAACAACAGGAATCAGGAAAAGAGAGAAAAGGGATCAAAGTTTATTTTTATATCTGAAAATAAGTCACTGAAAACTGTTTCATTGCTTTTAAATTGCCATGGATGTTTCATAGACATTTAGGGGATCCTAAAATTTAAAATTCCTCTCAAATTCCTTCACTTTCCAGCCAGGTGGGAGTCAGCTCCCAAATATTGGGAGAGGGGTGTGTATGGAAGCCTTGGGAGGGGCTGAATTCATCCTGGGCTGACAGTGATGGAAAGCAAAAAGGAAATTTCATTTTTCAGTAATGTGGGGCTTGGAGTTCTGTAATCACATGGAATTTTCTCCCTGCTGCATAAATCAATCTGAGTATATGAAATAGGAGCCTGACAATTGTATTACCAGCTGACCAGTTAAATTTCATTTTTTTCATCCCCTTCCCTCTTTCTCCATTTTGCTGTGGAATTCAAGATATTATCCTTCTAAAATTCCTGCTGACTTCAAGTGTACATTTTGTGTCTGTCTCTTATTAATTCAGATAAATTCCATTAGCAGAGCAATGTCCATTTTTGTCCTTCTTGGTGCTTTCCCAGCTTGGGCAAAAAAATATTCCCATGCAACTGCACCATTTTGAGCTGATCTTTGATTTTAGCATGAAGATAATGAAATGATTGATTGAAATTAAGGCAGAGAAATGAATGATTGATGACATTAGTCACTCTGCATTTAGCTAAAGTATTTACAGCACAGCAAAACAGAAAAATACCACGTCAAATCAAATCCTTGTGCTCCTTCTGCAGAGATGAAAGAACTGCTGAATACCAAACTCAGGTTTTATGCTCATGGTTTATGATCCCCTTGCTCTGAAAGATTGTTTGCAAAGATGATTTAATAATTCAAATCAGTGTTGTTTTTCTCATTCTTTTCAGCTGAGCAGATTGAGATTCAAAAAAAAAAAAAAGGGAAAACAAATCAGGGAATAATTTGAAGTTGCGGTGGAACTTTATAAAATTTTAAAATCAGCCAAGAACAGAGCTTTGAAATAAGAAGATGCCCTTTCTCCAAGGCCAAATTAATTTGGAATATCCTGAATGTGGCAAAATTCTGCCTCTGACAGAGATTCATGGGGGTGTAAAATTCCATGTCAGTCATCACCACATTTCCCTGTGTCTGGGAAGGAGGCTCAGGAGGAGTTTGGAAGTTGGCAGAAGTGGTAACACTATTGGAAGGTTCTTCCTGCACTTAATAAATGTTTAAAGATTAAATGGTCTTGGACAGGGAGGCCAAATATCCTGACTCAGCAGCCTCACGTTCTTCTGTGGCAAAGCCACGGGACATTCCTGAATTTCAACTTCTGTGAAAGATTAACAAACCTCT
>VZTB01003874.1:9998-25937 GCA_013397245.1 Thryothorus ludovicianus
GGACAATTGTCTTTACCAATGGGATAGGAGAGGTGTCAGCCTTCTTCTCCAATCCCTGGTCTTTCTAGACATGCTATAAATATTAGAGTCAGATGTTTAATAACGCTTGTTCTCAACTTTCTCAAGAGAAAGTGTCCGTGTGTCATTGTGTCCCGCACAGCGACACCCCTGCTACCAAAAACCAGACTATGACAAACCAACACAGTGCTCGAAGCTCAGTTGGAGTTGAAGCTGCCAGAACTGTGGGGGACAATAAAAACAGTTTTCCTGAATACATTTACAGCAAAAGGCAGTCCAGAAATAACATAATCCCATTACAGGATGAGGATGGTCATCTCACAAACAGGGACATGGACAAGGCAGACATGTTTAACACATTTTTTCCTCTGTCTTCAATGCTGGTGACAGACCAAGGGGATCCCTGTGCCCTGAGCTGGGGGACTATGGCTGTGAGAATGATAAACTTTCACTCGACCCTGAACTTGTGTGGGAACAGCTGCTCCAGCTGGATTCTGATAAGTCTATGGGGCCTGATGGGATTCATCCAAAAGTACTCAAAGAACTGGCTCATGTCATCATGAGGCCTCTCTCAATGACTTTGGAATGGTCTTGGAAATCTGGAGAGGTCCCAGTTGACTGGAAGCTGGCTAATGGTGTCTCAATTTTCAAGAAGGATGATCCTGAATTCAAAAAGTGTTTGGACAGTGCTCTCAGGCACATGGTGTGATTCCTGGGGTTGTCCTGTCCAGGGTCAGGAGTTGGACTTGATCCTTGTGGATTGCTTCCAACTTAGGATAATGTTTGATTCTTTTAACTATCAGCAAATGTTTGCTGTTTTGTTCAGAACCTGATGCCAGATAAGCCATTAAATCCTCCAGTTCTTTAAGGGCTCTTATTGGAACCTATATGGTATGTGAGTAGATGCAGGCAAGTCACCAAATGTGAGGGGTTTCTGTTTTCTTTTGTTCTAGGCTAAAGAAAGTGTTGCATCACTATTAATGCTTAATAAAAAATGTAATGTTTCAGGGCTTCCTGAAAGGATGAAACTAGCTTTCCAGTTTTCCTGTGCTACATCAGTGTGGCAGCAGCAGGTTGCAAGATGGGAGATTCTGCACCATTAATGATACCTGCTCTCAGGCATACCAAATGGAGCGCAAACAGAACTGCTTCCAGTTGATACTGTCAAAGAAAGTTCATGCTCTGGAAAAGTCTGTTTTCAGCATCAAAATATTTTCCAGTCTTGGTACCTTATGGAAGATAATGCTCTAATGTCTGTGAAAAATTACTCAAAGGATGTGTTTTTGCCATGCAAAACTCAAACATCCTTACCTTCTGCGTGCTTGTGTTTGTCGTGGTGCACGTTCCCGGCTGGCAACGACTTTGGGGGGCAACAGTCCCCCACAAGCTCCGCAGGTCCTAGTTATCACTGGTTTAACGCAGGAACAAATGACAGCAGCACGGGTCTCTGGGGTACAACTGGGACATTTATTATGTATCGAGACCCAGAGCCCCAAAGACCTCTGCTGGTGGTATGCAGAGGGTTTTATACTGTGACAAAACTGGGGATGGATACAACCTTCAAGCCAATGGGGGAACAACAGGGGTGTAAAAAAGGAATGCCAATCGCATGCAGAAGCCAACTGGGGTAGATGGGAGGGGAGAAAAGGTCACATACACCAATGGGGCATCGAGGTTTGGGTGACACCCCGACACGCCCAGGGGGTTGGACTCTCCTCATATTGGGCCAGGGGTGGATTGACAAGGAAGGTACTGGAAAGAAGGGGCAGGGTGACTGTGATGGACAGGAGAAGGATGGTGACAGGCAGGGAAAGCACTGGAACAAGGGGAGGGGATACACCATATAGGGAAACACTAGGGACAGACAAACTGGGGATTGACAGCTGTTTCCATTAGAAGAAAAATGCAACTTAAGGATATACCAATTGAAAATAATGTGGGGGGAACAAATGGAGAAACTATTAACAAATAAAACCAGGAATAAATATCAAACACACACTGCAACATGTGTTAAAAAAGTACCATTAGAAAGTTAAAATTTAACTGAAATATAGTACAGGACAAATAAAATAACTTTTGAAAAATGAGGGAACAACCAAACCTGTAGGAACCAAGAGCAATGATCCAAGAAGTAAGAACAGGAAGACACTATAAATCAAACTACAAAGCCAAAGTACAACTTTACTTGAACTTTGTGCTCATTAACATAAAATACTCACTCATAGGCTGTGATTGCCCCTTACTCATATAAGCCCCTCTCTCATAGAGCATGTGTGGTAAAATAAGTGTGCACTGTATTTTTAAACAGAGGAGAGAATGAAAAGCCAATGAATATAGATTTAGGTTGTTACTTATACTGGAAATGTTGATTTTTTTATCATTCAAAGTATATAAAAGTGAGGAGCTGGCATTCCGTGGGTGTGCTAGCTTTGTGGATTCACCACCTAGCATCTATCTGCGCAGAGATGAAATAAACAAATATCTAAACTATGTGTGGATTGGCTTCTTGCATACTGGGTGAAAGAACCCATATTTGGGACAACACAGACACAGTTTTAAAAAAAATAACAGTCTACCTGTGTCGTTATGTAACTTAGTGCATAAATTGGGTATGAATATTGTTCCCTGTTCTAGGAAGCTTTCAGAACTCTTTCTTTGGTTTATGTACTAAATGTTACCTACAAGCAGAAAAGGACAAGAAACAAGCTGGTTTGTTCCCTTATTTGAATAAAGGCAAGGTAAAGCTTGTGGGTAGGGCACTATTTAAGTCGTTCTACTTGTTACCAAGTACGTGGCTTTCAGATGCTGATTGCTGGTAACCTTACTAGGAATAATGTATCTGTAGGCTAATGTGAATACTAGCAAGGCCATTAGCTTATACTTCTGATTATGAATTAAGAGATGCTCATCTACTTTATCACCACTAGAGGCTCCTCCAAAGTCATGCTTTGGATATGTTTCTGTTAGGAAGCAGCTCATGTTTTAAATAGCATGCAGATGTCTGAGTCTTTCAGTGTAACACCTCTTTATAAGCAGTGAATTTTTAAATCAAGGTAATTAGTCATCCTCCTGATAGTATGATTGAACTGGAATCATCAATCTGAAATCGTTACTGATCACTAATGACTGGTGAACTTCTGTCCTGGTTTAGAGCAAATTTGAGAAGAAACCTCCAGATGGGGTCCATCTAGAAAGCAAATCCAAACAGCCCCTCCAAACGGCCCCTCCCCTTAACTGGTTCGGGACAGAAAAATTTCCTTGGAGGAAAGTGGAAAAAAATTGTTTATTTAACAGGCAAAGCACTCCCCAGCACAACAAATGAACAATACTAAACAACAAAACCTTTGGTCACTCCGCAGAAATGACAAATTCAGAAAGTCTCTCTCGTGGGCTGTAGCTTGGCTCACTCAGTTGCTGTCAGTCCCTCTGGTGCTGGGAAATGCTGGGCCCAGGCCAGGCCTGGTGAGCCACAGGTGTGTGCTCCCTGTGCCCTTTTGGGTTTTTAGTCCAGAGCCTGTTCAAACAGTTCCAAGAAAAAGAAAAAAAAAAACAAAACCACAATCTGGAGAACTTCTTTGCCTCAGCTAGCCAAAAACTAACAAAAAGGAAAGGAGAACTCTCTCTCGCCGTCCGCACTGCAGACAACACAGGCTGTGTGTGAAGGAAAGCTGAAAACTCTTATCTTTATGTTTTGAAAACAATTGCCTTAGACATTCCACCGCTTCTCCTTCCCTCTCAGATCCAGTTTTAAAGGTGCAAAACTTCTTTCTGAGATAAATAGATGAATAGGGATACAATTCAGCATCAACCCAGGACAACTTTATAACCATGTTGAGTAGAAGCTTGTATTGTTGCTTGCTAGTAACTGAAAAAACAAGCATGAAAATATTTGTAATGATGAGTGTGAGTAAATAATCTTCTTTTAACATCAGCATATTTTATCCTCGCATAGATAAAGATATAATTACCAACACAGATTATTTTAGGGATCAGATAATTCCATGTATGTCTGGAGTAGGTTTCCCATGACAGGGCTGTACTTATGCTTTTATTTTCGAAATACTGTCAACTTGCTGCAAACCAATTATTACTGTACTGTAATTTACTAGACTGTGGGCATCTTGCATCCAGTGCAGTGTGTATGAGATACAGGCTCTGATCAAATGGCCTCACAACATTAAGTTTTCAAGAATTAATCTTATAATACAAGAAAGAATCTCATCATGGGATCATTGCTAGCATGCAAATAAAGATGGAATTTCTGCTCTCTGCCATTTCTGGGTTTTGGTAGTCTTAGCTTATTCCATATGCAAGCAAGTCCTGTGCTCAGGTCTTAGGTTTTTGCAGATGTGTGGATATTATTTTTCTCCAAATGGAGTAAGAGATAATCCAGTTCTCAAACTGACCAGGTGGATGCTACAATTTTTTGAGTGTGATAGAATGCTGGAGCACTGTACTGAAACTATTGAAGACACAGCATGCATTTTTGTAGATTAAACATCAGTGATCTCTGTAGCCACAGACACATGTGATGATCATATTATTTAGAAAGTGGAGGAGCTTTTAGATGAGTTTTTGTAGAAAAGTAACATGACTTGTTTTTAGGAGGGCTTAAAAATAAGAAGGTGCTGTGTGACTACTGGCATACACATGAATAGCCATAGGAAGGTTATTTATTATTGTTTTGGTTTAGGGCAAATTTGGGGAGAGGAGAAGAAAGGAAAACAAATAAACTTTTAAATGAACTACCCCTCCCCTTAGCTGAATCGGGATAGGAAAAAGAAATATTTCTTTGGTAGAAAGTGGAAAAAGTTGTTTATTTAACAGATAAAATATTTTCTAGCTTAACAAACAAAGGAACAATTTTGAACAACAAAAATCTCTTGCTGTTCTGCAGAGATGCTAGAAAGTCTTTCTCGTAGTTGTAGCTCGGTTCTTTTGGTGGAAAGGCCAGGCTCAGGCCAGGCCTGGTGGTTAAGGGCTGAGCTTTTGGTGCTTTTTTGGGTGTTTAGTCTAGAGTGGGTTAAAAAAAAGTTTAAGAAAAGGAAAAAAAAAACTGCAGTTTGGAGAACTTTTCTGCCTCGGCTAGTAAAAAAAAAAAAATTAACAAAAAGTAAAGGAGAGCTCTCTTTTGCTGTTTACACTTTGCTAAAAGCACAGACTGGGTGAGTCTGAAAAAAACTGCTGACCTTTATTTTCATGTTTTGAAAATAACTGTCTCAGGAATTCCAGTGTGTCTTCTTCACTTTCAGATCCAATTTTTAAAGGTACAACACTTATTTCTGAGTGAAACAGATGAATGGGGATACAATTTAGCATCAACCCAGGACAATTATCCATTTCTCTATTCAGTTAATATTCTTAAACTTCAAGACCTTAAAAAGGAGAGGTGAAGCTGAAAAATAAATTATTCATAATTCACCATAAGGTAGATACTAGAAGAGTCTAAGTAGAAAATGATGTCTCACAATAGAAAAATTGCTTTGTCTTGAAGTTCTCTGCTTTCTTTTTCTTCAAGTATGTTTATCTGCTCTCCAGTTCTTGTAGCAATGGAGACACAGACCCTCTTTCTTGTTCTGAATAGAATCAATTTTATTATCAGCATACAAGGCCTTATATACTGTACGACTATGCTAGGCTTTTATACTGTGCTAAAAATATGCTATGTAAAACTTTATACTGTGCTAAAAATACTCTGGCTAAAATTATACTTGTTAGCATTTTTGTAAACCAAAAAAAACACACATTGGCCACATGCCACCTCCTGTGTTGCTGTTCACATGGCCTCTTGACCAATTAGCACTCCAATCAGGCACTGTTCACACAAAGCTTAGATAACTTGTTTTTTTCTTCATGCCAGCTCTACATTTCCCAAAGTGCTTTCTGTGAATTGTCAGAGAGCAAAAGTGAACAAAGTGAGCAAAGGCCTTTTACTTATTCTATAAGACTTTTATTGTCTGCCACAGGTTCTCACTAAAAGAAGACTTTCTATCTACCATAGATCTTGTCTCCTCTTCCTTGGTATGCCACTTATGGGTGATCGCTTATCTGCCACACAAATTTCTTCTAAAGTCAGATCTGCCACTTAAAATTAAGGATACTATTTATGACATGCTTAAACACAGGAAAAAATTAAATTAGTTTTAATTTTCCCTCATTTTTTCTTGGTACTGGTAGGCAATACTGCATCATGTTAGAGCTTTAAGAGTTGCTTTTTAGTCCCACAATTGTACAAGTTTCCTCTGACTTCCTTTCAAGATCCCCCTGCAGCAGGATGGAGTTGAGAATTGGAGGCACAAAAAGTAAAGATCATGGGTTGAGATAAGAACAATTTACTATAAACAGCAATGAGATAATTAGTTGAACAGTAACAGCAATAATATTAATAACAAAACTGTGCAAAAAAACAAGTAATTCACATGCAAAAATGCTCACCAAGGAGCTGAGACAATGAACAGTGGCAGACAACTTCCCCCCACCCCATTTTCCTGAACAGAAAGAATGCCCTTCTCCTCACCCCCACAAATGACATGACATGGTATAAAATAATATCTGGGTCCTGGTCATGCCCCCTTGGCCATACCCCCTTCTGGCTACTGCAAAAAATTAACCCTGCCCTGGCTGAAACCAGGTCATCTGCAGTAGTCTGAAGTAGTTCTTCCTGACTGCTACCCTTACCTTGTATGCCTTCAAACTTAATGTAAATTGGTACAATTACTTAGATACAAACTTGAATTTCAAGGTTGTTCATTCATATACCTAACTTAGCTCAATTGCACTGGTTCTGCTTTTATCAGAAGTATAAAGGAATTATACTTCTCTGCAGATGAATCAACCTGCTTTGAACCCTTTTTCTGGCTCTTTCAGGAGATATTTCAGCAAACTGAGGATTCTGGCCTAATCTGCATATCATATTAGTCATCGACATGGCAACTAGTTGGAACATAGGTAGAAATATCAATGCTAGCTTTTACTTCAATGCTGTACTTTCTCTTATACATCTGACCTAAAATATATCTTTTTAAGCATCAGTATACCAACAGTGATTATAGAATGGTTTGGATTGGAAACAACCTTAAATATAGTTTAATTTCAACCCCCCTGCCATTGGTGGAGACACCTTCCACTAGACCAGGTTGTTCAGGGCCCTATCCAACCTGGCCTTGAACACCTCTAGGGATGGGGCAGCCACAGCTTCTCTGGGCAGCCTGTGCCAGGGCCTTACCACTGTCACAGGGAAGAATTTCTTCCTAATATCTAATCTAAACCTACTCTTTTTCAGCTTAAAGTCATTCCCCTTTGTCCTATCACTCCATGCCCTTGTAAAAAGTCCTTCTCCATCCTTCTTGTAGTTTAGGTACTGGAAGGCTGCTATAAGGTCTTCCTTAAGCCTTCTTCAGGCTGGACAGCCTCAACTCTCAGCCTGTCTTCATAGGAGAGGGACTCCAGCCTTCTGATCATCTCTGTGGCCTCTTTTGAACACCTTTCAACATGTCCTTCTTGTGTTGTGGGCCCCTGAGCTGGATGCAGTACTCCAGGTGGGGTCTCACAAGAGCAGAGTAGACAGTAAGAATCACCTCCTTTGACCTGCTGGTCATGCTGCTTTTGATGCACCACAGGACACAATTGGCATTCTGGGCTGCCAGTGCAAATTGCTGAGACATGCTGAGCTTCTCATCCACCAAGACCCCCAAGTCCTTCTCCCCAGGGCTGCTCTCAATCCATTCTCTGCCCAGCCCATACTTGTGCTTGGGATTTGCCGGACCCAGGTGCAGGACCTAAAGGATCAAGAACAACCATTTTGTAGATGTTTTTGTCTAGTCATGTGTAACTAGCTTTTTAAATGGAGCATGGTTGTAATAGCATGGAGGTGACTTTCTGGTGATCTGCAGGAGATGAGGACTATGTGAAGGGATATGTTCTTCAGTAGCTGTTTCCTTAGATACACATTGGAAGCATAAGGTATATATGGTACCTAACATAAGGCAACTTGAGATGTTGTCTTAGTTTGAAGACAGGTATTCCTGCTAGAAAAAAAGACATAACAGGAATCTTTCTCCTGCAATGGAGGAAACAAACCTCCTCTCTCCAATTTGCTATATCTTTAGAATTAAAGAGGCTCTCAGGCAAAGAATTTGGTATAGGAATAACAGTTCTTTACTAATGAGTCTAACAAGAACAAAATAACAATAACTATAGTATTAATACCAAACTGGGTTAGGAAACAGTCACAGGTTTTTCTCCGATGCACCTTTCCCGGCGGGGGAGGAGGGGGGTGAGGAGTCCCGAGGGCCGAGGTGTGTCCGGAGCTCGCAGCAGGAGTTGGAGCTGTAGAAAACGTCCCGGCGGGCAGAAGAGATGGCGTGGAGAAACCCAGAGCAAAACCGAAGCAGTTGTGGGTACAAAGCGATGGAACCGCAGCTCCCGGCAGGGCAGGGAGAGACCAGGGTCAGAATTCCCGGCGGACCCAGGAAACTCGCTCCAAGCTTCGCTCCAAATGATATCNTTCAAACAGTAGTACTTTGGAGCCACTAAAGGCCAAGGGAGTCTAATATCTTGTCCTTATGACTACATCAGCAGTGCTGCCTTATCTGCTTCCTTTTAAGCAGATGTTTAGTGTAAGAGCTAGTTTTCTGCTTGGTGTAATGCAGCTGATAAATATATATTTACAGGAGCTGGTGATACCTTCTGGAGGCTGAGCTGGAACAGAGACTAGACAGAGCAAGAGGATAAAGTAGGGATTTATTAAAAGGCCTCAATGGGCACACCTGGGCAGTACAAGAGTCCAGCCAGACCACACCCAAGATGCACCCCAAAATGGTCACAAAATGGATGCCCGATCATGAGGTCCCACACTTTTATAAGTTCTGGTCCATTAGCATATTGGAGTTAAATGTCAAATTATAGCTTCAGCTTATGAAGCTCTAACCTCCTAGTTTTTGTTCTCACCTCACCATTGTTTTCATTCTTGGGCCGGAAAGTTGTCCTTGGTATTGAGCTAGAGAAGGAATTGTTTTGTCTAATCTAATCTGTGAAGAGAACTCAGTAACATTTAATATGAAACCTAAAACTACCCACTAAAATGGCACAGAATCTAAAAAATACAAAAGCTAAAACCTAAGGCATCACTGGTACTGTAGCAGATGTGGGCGGGCAGCTGCTGCTTTTGTCCCCCAGCCAAGACAAGAGTACTTTGTAGTGTGAGAAGTAGCAGCTTAATGCTCTGTGGGCCTCAGTGATGTGCCTCTGTGTTTTGATTTTTGACTTAAGGTGGATGTTTGCATTTTAAAGTCATTAAATTAATTAAACATATCATTTGAACTGGACTCTCTTTCCTTAGCAGGCCAAAGCTCTAATTGAGACTCTAACAGTTCAATAATATTGTGCAATTTGGAGTTTTGTCTTGTTTTGAAAAAATAAACCTGGCATCTGATCTAGGATTCATCTTTCTTTAATTCTCATCCCTTGCAGTGCAGTTTGCTGGCGATCAAGTCATTGCTGCTCTTGAGTAAAGCTACACTGATAGTAATGCTATGAGCTCTAAATCATCTAAAGCATAAGGCAGGGGTGAAAAGACATAGACAATGACAGAATGCTGAAGGCTTCTTGAATTTAGCTCCTCACTAGCTTAAACTTTAAACTTGATCTCTTTGAAGCAGACTATGATAATGGAGCTGATAGATGCATCATTATGCAATAATGTGAAAATCTGCTTTTGTATCTCAAGCGTAGACTTCTCACTAGTGAATAACTTCTTACATAGTCCTGGTTCCTGCAGTGAACTGAAGGATACTGGGCAGGGAGGCAGCTTGCATAGCTGTATCAGACTTCACTATCTCATACACGATCATAGACACTTTGCAGATGGGTTGCACACTGGGTCTATGCATAATACAATGTATTACCTGTGTGTGTTGATTTGACACAGCTTGATTTTTTTTTAGTTTTTTTTTGGTAGCGGGGGAGGGCCAGAGGGGTAGCTTTTGTGAGGAGCTGCTAGAAGCTCCCACCATGTCTGACAGAGCCAATCGCTGATGGCTCTGAAAATGGACATGCTGCTGGCCCAATTAGAGAGGTTGGTAATGCCTCTGTGATGACATATTTACGAAGAAAATCAAAACAACACACATGCAGTTTTTTTCCCCAGGGGTGGAGAGGCACTGCAGCCACTGCCATGCTGGTGCAGCCCACGGTGAGCTTTGCCTGCCTGGCCGCCCCTACCTAACCGCTCTGCAGGCAGCACCTTGCATGAAGAGAACTGTTAAATAGTGCCAACACCATGGCAGCCACCATTGCCCATGTGGTGGCGGTGGGGCCACATAGCCAACGGCGAAAACGTGATGGGTGACACCCCAATGCGGAACCTGGACAAAATCAACCTCTCGGTGCTGTGTGATCCTGCAGGAATCTTTGAATTAGTGGAACTTGTTGGCAATGGTACCTATGAGCAGCAATTTTTCTTTGAGTCAGAGGAGGTAGTGAGGACATGTGGAGAAAAACATGGCGGCACCAAGGTCAGTGGAAAAGAAAAAGGGGGAGGTGGTGCTCCAAGTGTCAGAGCCAAAATTCCTCTGCAAGCTGTAGTGAGGACTATGGTGAAACAAACTGTCCCCCTATAATGCATGAAGTCCACGGGGGATGCAGAGATCCACTCGCTGCCCATGGGAAAAGTGCTCATGCCAAAGCAGGTGGATGCCAGAGAAAACTAATCTAGTGGGAGACCCAAATAGAGAGAGAGAGCCCCTGCTTCCAGAGATAGTGAGAAAAGGCCCTTGCTTCCAAACTAGAGCAGCCTAGCCTTAAAAGACTGCGCCCCATGGACAAATGACCCATGACATAACAGTTTTGGGCAGACTGTTTGCCTGTGGGAGGGACCCCATGGCATAGCAGAGAAGAGACTCCTTTCTCTGAGCAAACAAAAAAAATCTTGAACTGACCAAGGTCCCCATGCCCTGTCACCCTGTGCTATCGGTGGAAAAGAGGGAGGGGCTGAGGGAAAAAGTGTTTTAAAAGC
Organism: Thryothorus ludovicianus; assembly: GCA_013397245.1. NCBI lineage: Eukaryota > Metazoa > Chordata > Aves > Passeriformes > Certhiidae > Thryothorus > Thryothorus ludovicianus. The sequence goes on from VZTB01003874.1 coordinate 21,031, forward strand.
TTATTTAACTTCTCATTATCCTCTTCTGACTTCATTAATAATAAATTTACTTTATACCTTTAAATTTGAACCTGTTTTGCCCTTAGAGTGTTTGTTTTCTCCCAGTCCTTATCTCAACTCATGAGCCCTTAGAAAATGCTTTTCCCCTCTCCTCTGCTCAACTGTAGCAGAAGCTAAGTGAATGACTTTTGTGGTACCTGGCATTTGGCCAGTGTCAAACCATGACACTGTGTCTCCCTTGTTTTACTACCTGTGACCAGCTCCAAACAGGAGGGTTCCCAATTGGTAGTGCAGTGGTTGAAAAATAAGTAGCATGGCTGCATAAGTCCTTAGTTTGGCTTGTGTGGCAGATGGCATAGATAAGTTTTTGACTGTAATTCCTAGCCATTGCTACTCAGTTTCTAGAAACCTATGTTCCTTGCTGTTGTGGTTTGATACTGGCCAAACACCAGGCACCCATGAAAGTCGCTCACTTGCCCTCCCCTGCCACAGCTGGACAGAGGAGAGAGAAAAATTTAATGAAGGCCTCATGAGTTAAGGATGGGGAGAAAGCACTCCAAGGGCAAAACAGGCTTGGCTTAGAGGTACAAAGTAAATTTATTACTAACAGAACCAGAGGAGAATAATGAGAAGTAAAATAAGTCCTTCAAAATACCTTTTCCCCCCCCAATCCCTCCCTCCTTTCCACTGACAGTGCAGGGAGACAGGGAATGGAGATTTTGGTCAGTTCATCACCCGAGATTTTTTCCCACTGCTCAGGGCAAAGAGTCTTTCCTCTGTGAGACCGTGGGGTCCCTCCCACGGAAAACAGTTCTCCGTGAACTTCTCCAACATGCCTCCAATCTCACAAGCAGCAGTCCTCCCAAAACTGCTGCAATGTGAGTTCCTCCCATGGGCAAACAATCCTCACAAAACTGCCATGACGTGGGTCACTCTTCTACAGGGTGCAGTCCTTCAAGGACAGGCTGCTCCAGCCTGGAAGCAGGGCCCTCTCTCTCCACTGGGTCTCCTACTGGATTACAGCCTCCTTCAGGCATCCACTCGCTCCAGCATGAGCACCTCCCCCATGGGCTGCAGGTGGATCTCTGCATCCCCGTGGACCTCCATGGGCTGCAGGGCCACAGGTGCTTCACCATGGTCATCACCAAGGCCTGCAGAGGAATCTTGGCTTCAGTGCCTAGAGCACCTCCTCCCCCTCCTTCTCCAATGACCTTGGTGTCTCCATGTTTGCCCCTCACATGTTCTCACCTCCTCCTCTTCTCTGACTAGAAGCAAAAACCTGTGACTTTGTTTTGATTTTCTTCTTGAATATGTTATTACAGAGGCATTACCAACCTCTCTAGTTGGCCCAGCTTTGGCCAGCAGCATGTCCATCTTCAGAGCCATCAGGGATTGGCTCTGCCGGACATGGTGGAAGCTTCTAGAAGCTTCTCACAGAAGCCACTTCTATGGTGCTCCTGCTACCAAAAATCAGGCCATGTAAAACCAACATACTTGTTTGAATAAATGGTGGTATGCCAGCTCGAGGAGTGAAGAACTACTGCCTGCTGCACTGAGAAAGGCGAAGTTATGTAACACCAAAGCACCGTATTATGGTTTACACTTACAATGCTATAAATATTCCTTTTCTCTTGCTGCTTATGAAAGAGATGACTGCATCAAGCCCTGCCCTGTTTTTTTTAACAGAGCATGACTAACTGTCCCTTGAGGAGAGTTTTCCTCTTGCATCCAGCCTTGCTTGCATACAAAGAGAATCAAGGCAATTAGTCATTCACTCACTTATGAATGATGCTTGTTTAAAGAATTGTCTAAAAATAGTTAAAACAGGCTGAAAGAAAGGATGTTATATCGAGATAGCTTGGATATCACTTAGCAGATTCAAATTATATGACTTACTTCACTGAGCAATAAAGCAATCTGCTGTGTTTTGGTAAGTATGCAAGCTGAAGAATGAATAAGTTAGTTCACTCTATTAAGTCTGATGCAAAATGCTGTGAAATGGACATGCTTTGGTCATGATTACTTGAATTTGAGTAATCTAAACTTGAGAAATGACCTGGATAAATCCAAAGTATATCATACTGTCTCATGCTCAACCATTCCATAGACATGCCAGTGTGTAAATCTGCTTCAAGGAAGTAAATTACTTATCTCGGCCATGAAAGGTCAAAATATAAGACCGAACAAGATGCTGAAGATGTTGTAGACTAATGCAGTTCCCAGCAAAAGAGACAATCTTTTGGACCCTGGAGCCTGGCAAGTGAAAGCAGATGCCTAGGATATCAATCTTGTACACACATAACTGGAGGATTTCCACACATGCTGCCAAAGATGCGAGTAATGTAACATGATACTTTCAATAAGCAGCCTCAAATATTTCTACCACTGCTCCAGCAAAACTCTATTTGTAAATAGAAAGAATTGGAAAATTGCTTTTTTGGAACTGGGCACAGTTTCTGGAGCAGCTGCACTAGTGTTAAAGCTTTATCAATTCAGGTACCAGCATCCTCAGTTATACCTTCAGTAGGATTGTTTCAAGTGCCAACTTCTCCTCTAAAGTAGACCTAAGAGGAGATGTATGATTTGGAGTAAACTTTAGGTGCAATTTGCCAAGTGTCTTTGGCTCCTTCAACAAGGACAATAAAGGGAGACTTAGGTTTCACACAGTTCTCAGAATCACAGAAGAGACTCACTAGGTTGGAAGAGACCTCCAAGATCATTGAGTCCAACCCATGCCTGAACACCTCAACTAGACCCTGGCACCAAGTGCCACATTTAGTCTTTCTTTAAATACATCCAGGGATGGCAACTCCACCACCTCTCTGGGCAGACCATTCCAGTACTTTATCACTCTTTCTGGAAAAAACTTTTTCAGAATATCCAACCTGTATTTCCCTTGGTGAAATTGAAGTTGTTATTCCTATTTTGTCCCCCAAACAGCACAGAATCTAAAAAATATAAAAGCTAAAACCTAAGGCATCAGTGTGGCTAGTTATAATGCTGCTTTGCAGGTTCTGAAACTGCACAATATCAAGGTGCTTTAAACCTACCTCACTGATGTAAGAAACAGACTGCTAGTACTTACTGAATGTTTTTTCTGGCACATAGTATTTAATACTGCATGCACTAATCCAGGTTTAATGTGGAGGTGGAGCATCCATTAGATGAATTGCATGCTTGATGTACTAGAAGCATTAAAGGGAAGTTTTTGGGATTAGATATTAACACAACTCAATAGTGGCCTGTAGTTCCTGTTCTTGTTGGTTTTCTTGTGTGTTAAATGTGTGGTGTAGTTAGCAGCATGCTGTCAGGAGCCATCATAAGGCATGCAGCTATTAGTAGTGATGATGTGCACAGTGAGGAGCCTGGTTATGCCTCTTACAAAGATGAGGAAGCCTTGTGCTGTCTGCAAGTGCTGTAACTCTTACCAGAGCAGAGTGGGTGATCTGTAGGGGACCTTGGTAGTGCCTGCACAGAGTCAGTAGGAGTTTGTCTGTGGACTGGCTGTAGCAGATCGTTACCAAAAAAACACAAAATACTTTAAAAACTAAAATGCTTCCTTCATACCTGAACTTAAATATAGTTTTCAAAGAATGTTCAGTTTCACTGATGCTGTGTTTTCACAGGGCTTGCATTAAGCTTATGCTGTTTTAAAATGAAAATTATATTTAACTGGTGCTTCCAGAAATGCTGAGCAGCTGCAGTTTTGCTGCTGGTGCTCCTGATTTCCTCAAATCAGGTCAGTCGTGATGCTGGTGGCTTTCCAGGAAATGTATGCTCTTCCCCCAGTGGCCTCTCTGAAGTTAGCAGATATGATGGATTCACCATTCCTACCCTTGCTGCCTAAAAATTGGGGATCTAGGTTTGTTAGCTTGAGAAGAGTAGAAGAAATCAGTGTTGGACTACTGAAGTGTCATATACAGCTAGGCTGGAATAACTACTGAATTTCTTGACAGATGAAGCTAGGATGTAGTCCTGCCTGTATTAGTGCTCCCTGCTGAGAGGGAGATGATATTAATATGTGTCAAGTCACATATTAATGTAGTAGTTATTCATAGTGACTGAATCAGGATTTAATTCAGTGGTTGGTTGAATCAAAGGAATCTACTCCACAGTAAGGTACTGTAAAGTAAAGCACACCTTTATGGGCTCGGCCGGGGGGGACCATGTGGCATGCAGGGGTTAACACCACACCTCCATGTGCATCTCCACCATGCTCATCTTACAGAGGTTATTTATATGTTTACAAGTTGGGCATCTGCCCTTATTTCGTTCATTTATCTAAAAGTTCCAGCCTTAAGCGTTGAGGTCTTACATACCTTGCATTTTCCTTATCTTAGGGTTACAAACACGGCATGCTATTCTTATTTAATACATTCATCACACCCATTTTGCTAATACACACTTTATTTTACTATTACACACTTTGTTGCCATATTATACTTAATCTATAATTGTGTATTATGTTCCTATTCTTTATTACATATAAAAATTACATTTTTCTACCCTTTGTGACTGTTCTCCCATTTGTCATGAAAACTAGCTTCCCTTGTTTACAGCAGTTATTACACTTCTTCCTTCTTATCACTTAGCCAACAGGGGCTATGCCCTTTTTCTGCAGAAAAGCGGTTAGTCAGATACATTAGCTCCTATTCTTTCTTATCATCTTAGTCCACTTGGGTTTGTTTTTTTCAAAAGCAGTTAGGTTTAGGCATAGCATATTACATTTTCTTATCATCATAGACCCTTTCATGACTAGGTTTCTTGTCATGCTGTTGAGGTTTGGGTTACTTTCTTGTAGAATTTTTTCCCAAAAGAGTGGCTAGGAAGCTAATTGCTGAGTGCTTATGGATACTTTAAGGTACTTGAAAGAGACAAAAGAAGTGCCTGTCCAGAGAGGGTGGGAT
>VZTB01003878.1:0-15317 GCA_013397245.1 Thryothorus ludovicianus
GTGCTGCCAGCAGCTCAGGGAGGGATGCCACCCTCCCCACTCTCCCCACTCCCTTCTCTGCCTGAAGAAATGCCAAAAATTCCGTGCAAGCACAAATTTTTACTGTGGCAATGGACATAGACTGGGATATTGTTGAATAAGTTGTCTGTACATATAATCTTTGGCCATCAGTACCTTGGCAACAGAAGGTAGTCTTCTTCCCTCTACGTGCTCCCTAGGTACTTGTTTGTGCAGAATTAACCAGTCAAAATAAGGCAGGAACCAAGTACTGGGCCTCTTACATTTCTAACAACAGCTGTGATGAAGTTATCACTAATTACAGAATATTTTCTATAAAATATGGATGAAAAATGAAATAAAAACATAGCCTGAAGCCAAATTACAGTTCTTGGACAGTGTGTTGTCTCTAAGTCAATGTTGTTGAGCCTATTTATCTAATCCTGGGTAGGACTCAGCACAAGGTCATGTCTTTACTTTACAGAGATATCTAAAAATTGACCCCCACAGATCTACCTTCAAAAGTCACCTTAATGCTACTCTATCTAGGCAGAAAAACTTTGTTCACAACTTAACACAGGTAAGTAGTAGAATTACCATTTTGTGCTTTAGGTGAGTCAAAAAATATTTTTGCTTTAAATTCAGGAACTCTAATGCAATCACATAATTAGATACTATTTTCAAGTTTAAAATAGCCAGTGATCTCTGTATGAGGACCCAAAACTAATTTCCTTCAAGTGAATTTTATGAAGCATCAGAGGAGAAAAAAAAATCAAAAATGTCCAGCATTTGTTTGAAGTGATACACTTTTTTAAAAATGGGAACCCCTCCATAGAGTAAAAAGATCAGGAGAAGGCAAGAAAGATTAAGTGGCAGATGAGATACTAGACAAGATAATTGCAGAGTTTTAAAGACTCAGATTTATTTTTAAGACATTGAAGCTCTATTTAGAAAAGCTCTTTGTTAACTTTTGTGAATCTAAAAAGAATTATCCTAACATGTTGAACAATAATGAGACTAATCACTAAAGCGTCATCACTTCCTATTCCAGAGCAGCCCATATAGTACCTGGCCACAAAGTGTTTCCACAGTACAAACAGAAGATAACAAGGCTAGAGGAGCCATAGTGCAACAAAACCTCCGTATGCCACAAGAAGAGATTTGTTGTGCTCTGTGCTCTCAGAGAGGGAAGAGTCGGAAGGGAGTCCCGAATTTTCTCACGGATCTACCATGCACAGGGAAGTTGAGCACTCTTCCCCTCACTGGCTGCTCTCAAGCACCGTTTTGTTTCTGTGGTTGCTAGAGAGGTAATGCTGATTCAGGGTGAGAGCTGAGTGTGGAGACCAAGTGGTCAGCTCCCTGAAATTAAGCTGCACTAGTCTAATAGGGATAAAAACAAAAGCAAACATAAATCTGCATTGATAAGTTTACAGGCAAGCAATTGTGTAGCTTAGCAAAGAAACAGAGAACTGGTTTCTGTATTGGTTTGATCTTGAGCCTGCGGAGCTGTCTGGAGATCCTTGTGGTTTTATTCCACCTTTCTGAGACCATGAATAAAGAAAAAAAAATTGCCAACTGTCAAAGCCATCTGCATGCTCTCTAATGCTATTACACTTCTGTAATTATCACATTTTTTCAAGAAACTTCTAGACTCTTCTGTTTAGGAATCCTATTCTCTGTGTTTTTACAAAATTTTAAGGACATGCTTTCCTCCTGTATTTTTCATCTCCTCAGATAAAAAGAAAATTAAATGTATGTTTAAATTATAATTTTAAAAATATTTATGGGGAGGTACATATATTTTAGGCATGTACTCATACATACAGTTTTTTGTAGATGCAATTACATATATGTCTATATACATTAAATATTTATGCTTGACTAAACCCTATAGAATGCAAAATGTGGCTGCCATCACAACACATGAGATGAACTGTTTCCCTTCTGTTACTAGATGCTTGAAGTGACACCAAAATATAAACACATTTGATTGCATTTTTAAAACGATGACTGACAAAAACCAGTTCTAGAGATGCTTTTGAATATGTTCTTAGTTTCATCATTATACTTACAATAGAAATTATTTAGCCTTAGATAGTTAATGAAAAGTTGTTTCTGACCAAGGAACTATGTGAAAATGTTTGTGTATATAAATAACAGGCAACAGAGACTACTACTATGGACAGATTAGAGAAGGGAGATGAATTCCTGAGGATGAGGAAGTAAAGCATGAGAGGTAAGGCTAAAAGGAGACATAAAAATGAAGATCAATATTTTATGGTTGTGAAAGAGAAATTTCCAGAGTGCAGCAGGGCATAGGTAGGTAATGAAAATCATAGTTTAGTGAAAGTATGTTTACATTAGCATACTGAAGAGCTGTAAGTGAAACATTTTGCTTTGCTCAGAGATAAAAGAGTGTTGACATAATTACAGTTGAAAATTAGGATTGCAGCTGAGCCCTGAAAGATATTTCTTATTTGTGTGGATAGATTAGAAAAGCCTTACCTCAGATTTCATTCAGGAAGTATATACAAGAGTTTGTTATGGCAATAATTTGGGGATCTAGGCATAACACTGTGTTGAAGATGATGCTACATTATACATTGAATAGAAGTGTGATAATTTGTTCTACAGGAAATAAAATGTGCATAAAGAAGGGCTTCACTTCTGAAAAGCTTCAATAACAGTAAAAAAAATAGAATTACCATGGCAACAACCAACAATATTACACACCAAAATGGAAAAAATAAAACAGGGAAACAAAACAGAAAATCAATTAAAAAATTAAGCAATGATAAATCACAAATTTTAGAGTCTTGTTCTTTGTCATGTATTTCAAATATGATTTCAGATTAAACATACTATTTTCATGCTGTTGGTAGTGTAAAGATCTTCAAGAAACTAAGGCCTAGCAAAGTGGATGTAAACAATAAAGTCTTATGTCTTTTGTAGGAGGGAAGAGAGGAGGAGAAAATAGAAGAAAATTGATTTTTACAAAACTAGGCAGAAATAATTTTTATACTCTTAATTCCTAAAGATGCCATAAAATAACTCACAGAAGGTAAACATGAGTCTTTTAGTCTCCATTCTTTCCCCAAGCTAAATTTCCACCAACTTCAGGAATTTCTCAGCAGATAATGATGTAATGATGTACTACATTGAGTCTTTCTGAAGTTGTTAAATGAAACTGCTGTGGACAATAGACTGCTGTCCTCATTTTCTTTACAGTCCCCAGCAAGGGGTCCACATTTTCTACTGTAGCAGTACCTTCTGGGGCTCAGTGTACCTACAGTAACTTATCTCATACTGTGACTTCATAATAACAGAACATAAGCCAATAGTAAAATACAAGTTCTCAAGACTGTAGAGGAAATAGAACAGTATTAATATAGCACAAGAGAGGATGGGGAGAAAGAACTGGAAAATATATGAGGCAGAAACCAAATGAGAAAAGAAATATGAGAGTATTCATTTTGCACAAAATAGTGTCTTGGAAAACGTGCTAATAATCATACCCTTTATTCAAATAATGGGGAATTTTTAGAGATTGGCAGAAGGGTTTTCTGTATAGATTAAAAACTAGTGACACAATTTGGTAAGCCTTGATGAAAAATATTAATAAAACTATACCTCTGTATTGTTGAGCAGTAGTGTCAGCAGACTCTACACAGCAACTTCAGTGGAAAGGAGTAAATTTTTTTTTTATTTTACATCTAGCTCTCTGGTTTTTTACATCATTTTGGTAACCTGCTCGTGTTGTAGGTTGGCATTGTTTCAATAGAGCCAATGAGAGGTTGCTATGCTTTTGTGAAGACACATTCTTAAGACAAAAAATGCTGTGGGTAGCTCTCTTGACTTCCAGCCTTGGGAGGAGGCGGCGGGCCCGGGCTGAGCGGGGTCTGGGCCGGCCTGCTCGGCCCAGCGTGGCCGGGCTTGGGCTGATCTGATCTCCCTGGCCCAGCTGAGATTTTCCTGTTCCTGGAGGGGTGGTGAGGGGGCTGCTGAGCTTCTCACCGGGGAGCCGCCAGGCCCCGAGGCCAGGAGGGGCTCCGAGGCCAGGAGGGGCCCCGAGGCCAGGAGGGGCTCCAAGGCCAGGAGGGGCTCCGAGGCCAGGTGCAGCCCCGAGACAGGGAGCGGCCACGTGGCCGGGGATGGCAGCAGCCAGGACAGTGCCGGGCAGCCACAGCCACCCCAGCATGGCTCACATTGAACTTCATCTGCTCAGCTACCTTGAATCAACTTTACTGCATGTAAAAGGACAAAAACATCCCTGCAGTTTTTTCTTTAGTCTCAGCACCTCAGCAGAGCCAAGCCGACACAGCTCGCACCATGCCAGCAGAAAACCACGTGGCAGCAGAGAGGCACAGCGAGCTACGTTCTCAATGCAGAGCTCAGATCAGATTAAACCTTCAGCACTGTAAGACTCCAGAAAAACTGTTTCAATCGATGATAAAACTTAACTCTTGAGGTCAGTAAAGAAGAAGTTTGATTTTAGATGAAGGAATTGAAGACAATGCTTTGAGCTTAGATTTAAATTCTCTTGTAAAGCTATGGCAAAGATATATTTGATATATCAGACTTTGTTTATTTTCTCTGTGACTTATAGAAATGTATTGGGGGAAAGTAGCAATTTTAGTACAACTGTGAGTTAAAATATCAGTAGTTGAATCAAATAGATATTGCTATGATTTAATGAGAAACTTAAAGAGAAATGAGAGGATAAGAAAGATAGTAGAAAAAACTTTTGTTTCCAGAGATAGATGAAGAAAAAACTGTTGTATACTAAAGCAGCTCATCCTTAAAAATAACACCCCAATATTTGATACAGTCTATGAAAGCAGCTGTGTTAAAGCTGTAAAGCAAGAGAAATGCTTTGACACTGCAAATATAATTTTATTTCTGGGCAGTTGTTTTTGTTTGTGACAAAGCCACAAGAAAACCTGTTTTCTTGTGGAAAAGTCTCCGTAGCATAACAAGAGAGACTCTTCTCCCTAAGTGAACTGAGAAAAAGACTATTTTAGAGGTAAAAGTCTGAAAGTCATGGGGTTTATCTTGCATTGTCAGTGAAAAAGAAAAGAGGTGTTCTGAAATTTTATTCTGATTGTCTTATTATTGTTTTTCCCCTTTAGTTCTGTTAATAAAGTTTTCTTTATATATTTTCAAGTTTGAATCTGCTTTGCTTTCTTTCCTTTTAATCCTATCTCACAACAGAAACTAAACCTGCAACAGCTCATCTGACATCAATCTTCCTTTCTAGCACACTCATTTATTCCCTTGTTTCTTGACTTGGATCCTTTCTGAAATTATTCTGAATATCATCCTTGCATCTGTGAAACTACTTTAAAAACTTGAAAAAAGCCCGTGCTGTCTTACTCATCAGAAAATGAAGACTTAACTCAGTTAATTGAATGCATTTATAGCTAAGTGGTATGATTTCCTTACAGAGGAGTTTCAACACAGTTGTGTTTAATCACCTGGCAAACAATGGAACAAATTTCTTTGCCTCTGAGAGCTGTCATATATAGCTCTCAAAGTTTTACATTTACAACATGTGTAATGTGTCTTTGAAGAGAAGTGGAACCACATCTGCAGTGGTAATAGAGAAACTCTAAGGGTCAGTTTTATATTGTTGCAATACTTCTGACCTTGGGCCATAATTAATTCCTCTTGTGCTGAGCTCTTAATAAGTTGTATTCCAGCATAATGATGAAATAATGCACATAAAGTTACTCAGTAAAGTAACATTAAACATGATGAATGGAAGTCCTGTATTAAAGAATAGTTAGAACCCTAGGTTCTGAGGCAGAGTTGGTTTATTTCAGCTTGAGCTGTGTACCTTTGCAGAGGCAACAACCTATGTCTCTGAGGCTCAGAAAGAAGAATTCTCTTCCAAATTTAGTTTTCAACAGCAGCCTGGGTGGACCATTTGCATGCTAACCTGACAACAATTGTGATACCCCTCTGGTAGAAGTGCTGGTTTATTTACCTCTTCATTGTTAAAATTAGCACTCCTAACTGCCACTGAAACACTAAATGCAGGCAAAGCAGCTTTTTCTCATATTTGAGAGATGTCAGATTCTGTGTCATAACACCAAAATTTCTCAAATGTTGGCTGAAGTTACTTAGTAACATCTGCTGCTGCTAGTGAAGCTCTCAGGCACCTGTCCTCAAGCTACAGAGCAGTTTGCCATTTTGCTGTTTATACATATAGATTCAGTCTGAAAACTAGTCTTTTCTTACACAGAACTGGGCACTATTTTAGTGATTAACATCCCATATTAGTTTTTACAGTCAGGCACTACTGTTTTTCCAGGCAATACTTAACACCACCAAATCTGCCACTAAGGTACTCCCTTATTTCTGGCTTTTCATGTCTTCACTGTAGCAGGCAAGGTTCTCTTGCAAGTTGTGATCAATAGTACATATAAGTTGCTTTTAGCTGACTAGCCATCTACTGGGTACGTTAAGGGACTGACCAGTGTTTATCACTAACACTGGATAAGCTAATTTTCACTTTCATAAATGTGAATCAAACTAGGAAAAAAAGCCTGAATTAGTGAAAGGGAGTACACAAGCAACAAAGTCAGCAAGGTAAACTTGTTTCACTTTTTTAAGTCAGTGCATTAAGCCAAAATATTCAAACTTCTGCAAAATCTGGGGGCAAAATTGTGCCATATAGAATTTTAGAAAATATTTAATTTTTCATAAGAATCTAGGATGCATGTGTATTTAACATCTTCCCTTCCTAGAATAAGGAGAATAAAGATTGTGCAGATTCATTTCCCATCCACTCAGTCAGTAGAAATCAGGCCAGCTCTACTTACGGCTGCATTAGCATTCAGATCAAGCTCACTTTATTCACATTTCCACCCAAACATCTCGTTACAGCAGTCAATCTAGGCTGTTCAGGGCACAACATATATTTTCATCATTTCCACATCTGGCCACTTGAAAGGTGTGCTTTCAGTTTCTCTGATTTGTGCTAAAGCAGTCAGAAACATTCTTTGTGAGGTCATAGACCAAATTTTGCCCAAAAGATGTCATCCACTTCCAAGTCCTGATACTGTCCAAGTCGAGTGCTATCTGCTTCAATGGCGTTAACCATGCATTAGGTATTGTCTTGAAAAAAAACCTGATGTACCAAGTACGGTAATGTTGCATCAGAAACAAGCCTGACAAAAATTTGCCGTTTCTTGAAAAAATCCTTTGAAAGACCTTTGAGGACTAATATGCTCTAGGTTATAAAGATAAATATTTGAAGACGACCTGCAATACAGAAAAATATGAGGAGATGAAAAGTGAAGAGGTAAACTTATGCTGTTTCAGGAGAGACCAAGGTTAAAGTCAAGTTGATATCTCATTTTAAGTGTGCTAGGGTACTGTTTTTGAAAGATCTTATACTATCACAAAGTCTTGTTTTAAGTAACTGAATCTACAGAATGATTGAGATACCCTGAGAGAGGAAATACAGCCCAATGTTGACTGCTAGTTTTAGAGCTCAGAAATTAGTTGCCAGTATTTTGGCAGTTCCTCTGGGAAATGAGACTAAATGCCACTTTTAAGTAATCCCTTCACCCTTTAAAATGCAGGCAGATAGAAATGTCAGTAGGTGGAGCTGCCTTTCCTGCAGCCAATAAAGATTGTCTGCAGAAATTGTATTTGCAGTCACCCAGTCAGCTTTTCCCAATCCCTGACAGATGGTACTTGAACAAAACATGGACATGCAAAAATGCAGCTTTTTTACATCATGTTACCAAAGTGCACAAGTCAGGAGAAGACAGAACACAGAACTGACAATGTTTGTCAGCACAAGCTGTTTATTTCTTCTTCTTCTCTTTTTTCTTACTCAGTCATGATGAATGGTATTATTTTACAGTGATATGCTTTTGCTCCAGAGCCTCTTGTTCACAACAGTAAAACACCCTATAATTCATGTTGGACTGAAGGTAATGCTAATGTAAATATGTCTATTTTCATCATCTTCAGTGCTGAGGTACATGAAGTACATCTTTGCAGATGATAATCAGGCTAACAGTTTTTTCTTCCATTATTGCTCTGGTGAAATAAATATGCAGTTCATCTATTTATTCCTAAAGAGTACTTCCACTTCATCTCTCAGCTTGAAGCTGTACAGTGTAATGAGAGCTGTGATCAATCCATTGTCTTTATTTCAAAAGGCAGATTCATGAATCTGATTAACTGAAATAATGAATGTGGTATAAAAACTTCTGAGAATCACTCATGTGAGGTGAAGTATACTCATGGTACAAATTTATGATACATAAATTTTTAGGCTTATTTCATATGAAGAATTTCATGTCTGATTTATTTCTGAGCCTTGAGTAAGTATGGCAAGGAAAATTCACTGACCACTATCTTCAAATTTGACTTTGCTGAGTAACTGTTTGTTGTTTTTTTTTTTCATATGGCTGACCACAAACCAAAACATTAATATGAAAGTGAGTAAGTTTGGTTGTGAAAGAAGAGTTAATGCTGCACTGATAGTCATGGATATCACAGTAAAATCAGCTCTTCTGGATGTTTACAAAGCACACAGAACATACGTCATCTTCTGATTTTATGCATCTCCATATGGCCTTTTTCAGCAATCCTAATCTCCAATTTTTTTTCCAATATGCCTTAAAAAATCTCAGGGAGGCTGATTAGCATGTATATGTCCAGGTGATATACTGCACAAAAGTATTCTGTCAAAATTTTTTAAGAATTTTTCTTGTTTTGTGGTAAGGGCGAAATGCAAGGAAATGTTCATTTTGTAGTTTGGTGAACAAAATATGCACAGAATGGTATTTGATTTCACTGTGCTGGTAACAGGTGCAGTGCCTTTGGGCTCAAGTCTCCTGATACCTTTCCCATTTTATAATTTCTAAAATAACCAAGAAAGACACTTCTAATGGGGCCCTGATATGCACATCCAGATGACTACAAGAGGTGCTTGAAAGTATCTCTAAGCAGTAAAGCACATCAGTGTTCAACAGAGGTAGAGGTGAATGGTTGATAAATTTATCTTCAGAGTGACATTTAACCCGTCATCTGACTGTAAGATCTTGAAGTAATATACACCCCATCCCTTGCTTCTGTCTGACCTTAAGATCAGAAGGTGGGGACAACAATGCGAACTATGTAACTTTGTTTACTTTTTCCTATAGCTTGTCTCAGGAAAAAAGTGCTCCTGAGCTGCAGTTCTATGTACATTGTCACAGCTACTGAGCACTATTTTTATATTTCCTCAATCTTAACAGCCTTTTGTAATCATACTAGCTTTTACTGTTTGTTATGAATGTCTCAGAGACAGGACCCTTGCCTCTCTCAGAGACGAGTCTCTAGCCAGCATTGATTTAATTGATCAAGAAGATCAGTAGTTAAATGGCTGACGATTCCTTCCAGCACATGAGATAAAAGCTTTTGTTTCTATGCATATACCAAGAGCTGCACAATTTTGAGAACTTCTTTTCCTCATTTAAGCTTGATCTATCTGCAAGTTACTGGAAAAATATCAACTAAATAAGCTGAAGGTGGTAATCAATAGCCTCAAAGTGTTGCCTTGACCAGGAACAAGTTTTGATTTTTAAGCTTATGTGAATAATCTGTAGGTGATATTTATTTTAATTTATTGCTTTGCTATTGGTTAAGTGTGTATCCTGGTGAACTGAGAAACCTGAAGTAATGACCTTGAAACTGTAAATCTAAACCCAATAGCAATTTAAAAGAAGAATGTGGTGGGTGTTTTTCTGTATCTCTCAGTTTCTTCTGCCAGAAGAGGTTGAATCTGGCAGCATTGCTTATCAGCTAACAACAAGATTTTTGGGGAGATGGTCCAATCACCTCTGTTACACTGTGATAATACAAAGGCACAAGATATATTTAAGCTTCTGTCCGTTAACATCTGAATTACTGAAGACTAATCTCAAGAGAATAAAGTTTGCAGGACGTAATCAGTACTAAGTAGATTTCAGATCCAGAAATTTTAAATTGACAACACCAACAATGCTTTTTGCACTGCAATGTTGTATAAAATAATACTTCATTCCCTTCCAGAGTTGTTATTTTTATTTTAACAATTGGAAAAGCAGATGGGCAAAACTGTGGAGCCCTTTATTCACTATTATTCAATAGCCAAGTCTGCTCTGTAGAGCTGCTGCCTTGCCAAAAGTCAATTTTAAATGTGTAAAAGAAACGTTTCAGTTTTACAATGAGAAATGTCTTAAACTGTCGTGGTGTGTGTTTTTGTTGATGATTTATGCACTTTTATATCAAGGTTTTATTCTTTTGTTTGTTTGGTATGTTCCTAGTTTTCCCCCCACATTTCCCCAGTTGGTGTATCCCTGAGTTGATTACTACTTCTGTTAAAAAGTTCGTTTTCAGTCAATCCCCCAGTTGCTACCCCCTGATTCTTCTTTATATGGGTTTTCCCCTCCCTTTATTCCAGCACCTTCCCTGTCTGTCATGTTACCCCTCCTGTCTGTTACGAGTACCCCACCTCTTTCTTCCAGCACCTTCTATGCCAATCTTCCTTTGACCCAATCCTAGAAGTATCAGACCCCTTGGGCGTATTGGGGTGTCACCCTAACCTCGATTTTCCACTGGGGCCGGTGACCCCTTTCCTCCCCGCCATACTCTTGTTTGCCTTTACCTTTGATTGATGTTCCAACCACTCCACCTTTGTTGTTCCCCCATTGGTCCATATGTTGTATCCATCCCTGGAATAAAATCCCCTGCACGACTGTGCTCGGTGCCTTTCTGCTCCTGACCCCTTCAGCTACAATAAACCTTGGCTGGAACCTCACAGTGAAAGGTCTCCTCCTTCTCCTTTGCTCAACCCTCGTCGCAGTCAGAGGTATCCCGTGATAGAGCTCACCGCTCCAAAGGTTCCGCTGCAGGCACCCCCGTTCCCCTCAGCAGGCAGCTCTGGAGAACCCCTGAGCTAGCTGGGCTCCAGTAAACTGCAACATTAAACAAGGGTGATATTCTTTAATACCAGATTTATTTGCCTTCCTTCTGTGAGAGTTTTCAATATGGCAAGATTATAAGATCAAAATCGTGTGGTAATGTGGACTCAAGACTATCATGCTGAAAAAACTTCAGATGAATTTTATGCTGATATCAGATGGTAGCAGCAAATCCACTGAGATTTCCATTTTAGTTGTCTAGTTTTACTGCATTAGTATGAAAGCTTGAATTCTTACCCTATATTTGTCTGCTTATATCCCACTTTATAGTAAATGTCTTACTATTATAATTACTATTACTACTACTATGACTTAAGATAAAGAGATAGAGCCTCTTATCCATTGGGGTTTCTTTCCTTTTCTTTAGTGTCTTTAGTTCATGATCTCACCATGAGTGGAGATCATGACATAAACTGGAAGAAAAAAAAAAAGAGAGAGATATTTGACAGAGAGGAAAGGTAGTGTTTACTCTTAATGAAACATTCTCTAGCTTGAAGTTACACATGCTCAAAAGCATAGTGTATTCCAACCTTAGCTGTACTTCTCTCCCTTACCTGCCATTAGTTTATTAACTTTTGTCAAGTATTAAGTTTGTTCTATTGTGTTTAACCTTGATTTTCTAAGGCTTCACGTCCCATGCAGAATATAGATAATAATGTGCATTTTCTCCACTTACTATGAGCATGATCTTTGAAAGGTTTCAGTCATTTCAGTAGGTATGTGTGATGCAGTAATTTTAATGAATCTGCCTAAGCAGATTCCATCTAGTCCTATTGTGTAGCTAGGAATAATTAACACTAATGTGAAAACTATTAGCTAATTTCTCAAAACAGTTTTAGACTGTACCTTTGTATATATATATCCTCCAAAATGCATCAGAAATTCTTTAAAATCCTATTTCCTCTAAATATGTTCTAAGATCAGTTTTTTCTTAGATCACTTCTTCTATATGGTGATTTGGTCACTGTTTTTTGAACAGGTGAGAAAAAAACATGATAAATAGATATGACAGAACAGATTTCACCTAAATAAATATTTAAAGTAGAGCCAGATTTACCTATTCCTTATTCTATAGAGTATATTTTAGAAATTATACCTGTCTCAATATATTAACTGCACAAGAAAATCTGATTTGACCATTAGGTCCCTTGTAACAAAGCTCAGAACTATTATCATATCATAAAGATGAACCAATTTATGTGAATTTGTTTGGGTTTTAAATATCAGTTGTCTAGATTACCCAATAAGGACTTCTACATTTTATTAAACTGTCTTTTTCAGACATGCTTGTATATAGTGTGAGTGACTCTAAATATATTTCTTTCACACATTTAGTTTTCTTTGGGCATGGTTGCATGAACTAGGAATAATATGGTGTGCTATGCTCTGAACACTTTTTATGAATGTGACACTGTGAATTTCTAATAGAATTGAAGATCACTATAAATGTTTCAAGTATAATTCTAGAAACAATTACGTATGTCCAGCAATGAAAGGAGCTGTATTTAAGCAGACTATACTTAATGACTGAGAAAAAAATACAATTGATTTTAGCTTTCTTTACACAGGACAGATGAATCATGGTCTGTTACAAATAAACCGCCCATCCCTAGAGAAAATGATGGTCCCATCAGGCCAAACAAGGAGATTAGTAAAGGTTAAAGGAGATATTGCTTCGCTTAAACTGGTAAAGTTCCCAGTGATTGAAAAAGGGGAACATAACCTGCATTTTTACAAAAGATTAGAAAAGAAGACCCAGGGAACTGCAATACAAGATCTAGTCAGTCTCACCTCAGTGCTTGGTAAAATAGTGGAGCAAATCCTCCTGGAAATTATGCTGAGGTGTATGGAGGACAGGGAAGTGATTGGTGATTTGTGAAGCCAACATAGCTTCACGAAACGCAAATTGTGCCTGTTTGATTTGGTGGCCTCCAAATGGGGTTACAGCATTTGTGCATGGGGGAGGAATTACTGACATAATCCACTTGTCCTCTTGCAAAGCATTCAGTACTATCCCATACTAGATCCTTGTCTTGCACCTGAGTCAAGTCAATCCCAAACATGGATACAGTCTGGATGATAAATAGGCTGATAAATAGGCAGCCCTGCAGAGATGGACTTGAGCATGTTGGTAGATGAGAAGTTCAGAATGAACCAGCAATGTGAACTTGCATCCCAGAGAGTCAACCTTGTTCTGGGCTGCAGCCAAAGCAGCATGCCCCACAGGGCAGGGAGGGGATCCTGTCCCTCAATTCTGATCTCATGAGATCCCACCTGGAGTGCTGCATCCAGCTATAGGACTTCTACAGGAGTAAATCCAGAGGACCATGAACATGACCAGAGGGCTGGATCAAATCTTCTGTGAAGACAGGCTGAGAAGTTTGGGTTTGGGGGCCATTCTTGTTCTTTAAAATACGCTTCCCTGAGGTTGTGCAGGATTAGTGGTCGTATTGTCATGAAGCTGTTCTGCAATGAGAGCTCACTGCATGCAATGCCAGCTAGCTCACAGGTCTCCACAGACAACTGTGCAGGTCAGCTAGTGCTAGATGGTAACTACTGGAGCTTAATTTGCCACTGTCCATTTTAATATCAAATCATGGCCTTTCGTCTCAAATGCTAAACGAATTCATTTTATACTCTGAGGGAAATGAAATAAGGACTCTCCTAATTATTTCATTACTTATTTCACATCTGTGGCCAAACACTTTCCTAGCTCATAAATTCAATACTAACTGTAACACAAAAATTATTGGCTGCACAGGTCCTCCCTGACTTGTGGACCTACAGGCTGCTGGAGGAGTTTTGCCTGCCCAGTGGAAGTTTCTCAGCTACTTCTGTGCATTCAAGGCCAATGCAGAGATTATGAAGGCTATAAATCACAGTTTCATCTGATCCCTCTCCTCTCTGTTTTCTCAGGCCTTCATCAAACCCTACTACATATAAAAATAGAAATACCTGTGAGAAACCTAGTTGAATACTTAACTCTGATATGCTAAACTTTGTTGGTTGTACTAAAATCTCTTCTGTCTCTAGCCTTCAGTCATTTCATGTCATTGTTTCCTCTATTTCCACAGGAATGAAAGCGTAAACATGCATAATCTAAAATATAAAGGAAAAAATCTAATTAAATTTGTGTATTGGCAGAATAATGAAATCAGAATATTCCCTCTTTTAGCTGATTTTGCTTAGTCTAACCCTAATCTTTTGGTCATTATTGGCTTTTTTTTTTAGATCTTTGTGTGAAAGGGACTCTTGACTGCTATGAAAGGACTGTGGTTGAGTATTACTGCAGTAGCTGCACTAATCCTAGTAGAGATCTTTGTTCCAGTGACTCCAAATATTCATTTCTTGAAATCTAATGGCATTTAAACTAGCTGTGGGTGAACAGCAGGCTCCAAAGCAGCTTATTGATCCCTAAGTCAAGCTCAGCTGATGAACCATCTCTTTACACCTAACAGCTGGTGATGAATGACATAAATCAGATGTTAAGGTAACCATTTAAACTTTAGTGAGCCTTAGCAGAGCTTTCTTGAAGAAAATTTATATTGTCTTTTGATATGTAGAAAGTATTTAGTAAATCTTTTCTGTTCTGAACTATTTTAGCTGTTTTAGTGCTGTACTTTGGTCTATATAAATGCTGTCATTTGTATCATCCCACAGTCTTAAATAATCTTCTTCAAAGAGAAATGGTTAAGTCCATCTTGACTTGAACTTAAAATCCTATTATTATCATTATCATCATTATCATTAACTATCTTCATCTTTTTCTTATATTTATTATTGTAATGCATATGGTTTGCCCCTGGACAGGTTACAGCTTTTTCCAGCGCATTGTAGGAAATGTATATTGTCTCTATTTGTTAATTTATTTATGCTAGCAGTAATTACAAACCTTGCTGTGCATATTTTGGCATGTAACTGGTAATGCTCAGCAATCTCCTTTCCCCACCCAAAAGTCTATGCATTTCCATTATTTTCTGCAGGACTGAATGTGTCAACAGGATAGACACTTTTTCTCTAAAATTAGTATTTGTTTTCTGATTAAGTCACGTAAGCTAGTGCAGTTCAGTGGAAAATTCAGACTGCAAAAATAACCCATGCATGTTACTTATATGAATTAACAAAAAACTATGTCTAGTTTAGCTGATACATTACAGCAGCAGCCTTTGTGCTTTGATATCCTGATATTGCTCTGCTAGCTTAAAAGCAAAGCATTGCTTGCCCCAAGTCAGAGAATTTTTATACACATGTAGGTGTGTTAAATTATTGCAGAGTTGAATTTTCAGTAAACAGGCATTCTTAGAAGTTATGTTGATGCTAAAATTATACTTTTTGTATGGCTGCTTTTTTTTT
>VZTB01003879.1:0-18386 GCA_013397245.1 Thryothorus ludovicianus
TATCTATATATATATATATGTAGTTATTTATGTATTTGTATCACGTATATTCCATCACGTATCTATATTTGTATATTACATACAGTATATTGTAAATAATACGTATTATATATAAGTACTGCATATAGTACTATGTATTATATATTATAGAATATGTATTAATTTTATATAATTATATTAATAATTATTATTACAATTATATGTATTATATATAAGTACTATAAATACATATATATGTATTTTTATATAATAAATATATTTCCTATATTTCTTAATATACTATATATACAAATAGTTCATTCATTTTCTATTATTACGTATTTCTATTTCCATGTTTTTATTATTATTAATTTTTATTGTCATTTATTTATTTATTTTTCTCGTTGAGAAAAGTGGCTGGGTCTTTTTAAGTGAAGTAGCTGATTACAAGTCCTGAACGCAGGCAAAAAGATGCTTTCTAGCAATTGCCCTGATTTCAGCTGTGATAGAAATCGTTTCCTTTTTAAAAAAGTACAAGATCCAGAAAGAGTGAAATTCTGTCTTCATTTCATGCAGTAGTAGGAGAGTATCCTTGGTTGTTACTGTAATTACTTGTCACTGCTACTCTTGTCACTGTTACCTTCACGTGGTTATTTTGTTCAAAGGTGAAAGGTGTTCACTGATGTTGAACAAGATTCCTTGTCCCTCACAGGCCTTTACTATCTGTGCAGGTGTTAAATTACAGTGATAATTAATATGTTTGATGCCTGTTAAATCATAGAAGGATAATTAATATGTGTAATACCCTCAGAGTTATTGAATTACACGGTGGCAATGTGTATGTTTAATTCCTGTACAGACACTAAATTTTACAGTGATAATTAGTAAGTTTAATACTTGTTGAGGTAATAACAGAGGCGAGGAGAGGAAGCAATTGTTACCTGCCACTGTGCCCAAGCAGTTCTCCTTTCCTTCAGCTAGCTGGAAAACCTGCAGCCAGAGATTAAGGAGCTTGCCAAGCGCCTTCGCTATGAAGTTTCAGTGCGTGGAAAGCAGCTGGGCTGGTCCGAAAAGGTGGCCAGGTACGAGGGGCATTGTGTGGCGGGAAGGAAGATCCCCAAAAAACCCTTCACAGCAAGATTCTGCCATTGCCCAAAGCTTGGCTTTCCTTTCCCCGCCTGTGACCGAGTTATTCATGCTGTTCCCTGCATCTCTGAGCTTCTGCTTTTCTCTCGGGCGCAGGTTCCACTTTGCCAGGAACATGCGGAGGATCGTGGCGGAGCTCTACGTGCGGGACAACTGCCACCCCTTCAAAGCCACCGTGCTGCTGTGGGTGCAGGTGCCCATGTGGGTGTGCGTGTCCCTGGCCCTGCGCAACTGCAGCGTCGGCGCCCGGGGCTCTGCAGGTGCTGCCTCTGCGCACGAGGTCCTCCCTCCCTGCCTCCTTTTTGTTCCCTTCACTGCCCTCACAGGCACCTTAAAGAGCTTAAAGAGCTCGGTGTATGAGCTGAGACAGAAAAACAGCCAGCTGCTAAGGTTTTAAACTTTAAATATAGAGTCTGAACTTTCATATAAGTAATAGGTAATTAATAAAATTTGAAATGAGTTTTAGTCTTCATGTAGTCTGATAGTCCTGTTTAGCGAGTTGTGTTGCACAAGCCACAGCACACTCGCTATTAATCTGTATTTTTTATTCCCTTCGATGTGAAATACTGTAGGCAAAGTGAACGTGTGAGGATCTGTTAAATTTAAAAAAGTTATACACTGATTTTTTTAGACAAGAGTTTATGTAGTTTGTTCTTTTAAGCAAAAATGTAGCTAGTTATACAGTTACTAAGAAAAATTGAAATAAGCACTGTAGATTAGTGCATTCTTATTTTCCTCGTTGACTTGTAAAATATTTGAGATTGAAGTATTTTTTATCACAGATCTACACGTCCATGGCTGTCATGAACTAAGCTGGGTCTCAGCTCGTATCTCTCACTTTTCTTACTTATATTGGTAGCAGAGTGTTAAACCCAGGATTTCTGCTTTATTCATACTTACCATGTGGATAAAACCTACCTTTGAACTTGGGTCTGTGATTTAACACACAGTACCTGGTTCACTTGAGGCAGCAAATTGTACTGAATTCTGTATTTTCTTAAAATTTTTCCTATAGTACAAGAACAGTTTTCCTCAGGAGGAGCGCTGTGGTTTACAGACCTCACGGCACCTGATTCCACGTGGATTTTGCCAGTTTCCCTGGGGCTGGTGAATTTGCTGGTGGTGGAGGTATGTTGGTGGTGTAAACCAGCAGCGGTGACTGCAGAGGGCTAACACATAGAGGTGGCTGCTTGGAATGCAGTGGGCAGAAGTGAAACCTGATCTGTTTGCTCTGTGTATTTTGATGTGTAGGTGTCTTTGTTAGAGACCTCCGGGTCGGGTGTGACACAGCTCAGATCTGCTTGAGCTCTGGTGATGTTCAGTCTTGAACACTGCTCTAATGAGATTTCTGGGTGTCAATCCTCAGTAGGGCCGTTTCAGAAAGAGCTCGTTTATAACTGCGAGTTTCTTCTCTTTCAGATCTTTGCTTCCCAAAAAACAATGCCAGTCTCCCGGTTCCAGAAGCTTGTTACAAACTTCTTCCGTGTGGTGTCCGTGGTGATGATCCCTGTTGCTGCCACAGTGCCCTCCGTAAGTGCCGAGGTGGCTCTGGGACCTCACCTGTGCCTGCCCTCTGCCGGTGCCTGAAGGAGAGCCCAAAGGCCTCACGTGTTTCGTGTTTCTACTGCTTTGTGCTTAAAAAGTCAGATGTTCTGTCTGTGTGTTTGAATCTTGTTGCCTTTGGGATGTTTTTGTTCGAGGAAGAAGGCTTTGCGAACTTGAAAGGAGCTAATGTACTCTGGAAAAAGGAGAGGAAAGCTTTATGTAAAGACAGGCAAATGTTTGTTCACTGGAAAGCAGTGTAGTTCTTAAATTAGGAGGTTTTCCACATCTTTCTTCAAACACTTCCCATTTTTACCAGGTTTTCTACTGCAGAGTATCCTTAGCAAAAGCAAAGCGTCTGGTTGTTTGGCTCAATTATAGTTTCAGATACAGAAGTTGAAACAAGTTTAATACAAATTAATTAAGAAGTGTCAAGCCTCAGTGTAGATGGCACTTTTCCCCTGAGGAGTTCAGAGACGGACAGTTCCATTTCACATGGCAGCCATTATTGCAGATGAGAGGAGTGGTTTAGGTGAGTTATTTTTGTCAGTAGCTGGGAGTATTGATAAATCCATACACAGCCACAGCTGTGGCTCGGGAGGAGTTGCTCTGGTGCCTTCCTTGCCTGCAGGGAGCTGAGCTGTGCCTGTCTCCTCGCAGTCCATGGCGCTGTACTGGCTGTCCTCGAGCCTCGTGGGACTCGCCCACAACCTCCTGCTGCGCTCCCCCGCCTTCCGCCGGCTGTGCTGCATCCCGAGGAGCTCATCCCACTCCGACACCCCGTACAGGGACATCGCGGCCGCCTTGGCCACCCGATACGGCTTCAGCAAACAGCGCCACTGACCGGCGGGAGCTGTCTCAGCAACGGACTGCTGCTGTTTCAGTGAGATGCACTTATTTGCTGTATATTTATTTTCCAAATAAAAACGCTGGCTGGCCGTAAAGAAGGATTGGTCAGCAAAAATGTGTCTTTCCTGGGAAGTTTTGTTTCAAGGGTGGTCGTTTTGCGGTTGCAATAGTCCAGAAATCCACGTTTGTCTCCTGAATTATTGTAAGAAGTTGAGCAGTGAGTTAAATAAAACTGTGACTCCTGTACTCTTTTTTACTCCAAGTCCTAAAGGTAAAGAGGTTTGGCGTTTTTTTTTGTTAAAATGATCAAGAATTATTTACTTTGACTTTTTAAAAGATGCCAAGCTACTACTGTGATGTAAACTAACAAAAATTCAGAAGCAGATTTTTTAATGCAGACTTGGAAGCATTTATTTGAATTGTCGTAATAGCCTAGTGGAACTTCACAGATAGATATAAACTTTCTGACTAAAATCAGCAGTTTAGAAGAAAAAGTACAGATGTCATTGTACTAATAACACTGCACTTTACCTGTAGGGATGCTTCACTGATTTCTTTCACTGTTAGAAGTCTCAGAACATCAGTGATAGAGTTATATCTGAATGCAACCAGGATATTCTTATACCTCAAAAACTCCCCAAAACAGGTGTGAAACTGAAGGTAAAGTAGCCAAAAGCATCTCATCTAATGGTGTCTAACAATTGAAAATTCCCAGGTAAGGAGATCAAAAGGTATGTGATAAAGCCCTATCCAGGTCTACATTGCAGGTAAGATAATGTTCTAGATTTTTAAAGGGTCTTAGAGATTTCTCTGGATTAATACTGTCATTTTGCCTCATCTGAAGGTGTTGGAAAAAGACTGTGCAAAGGGGAGTGAATTTTTGTCTGGGAATCTGGTGGTAGAGGGAGCTGGTGCTCCGTGCAGTGCTGAGGAAAATCACCTCTCCCTCCTCAGCAGTCTCACCTGAGAGGGGCTCACATTCCCAGCCTGAGAACAGGGCAGGCTGCCAACAGCTTTATCCTGTGTGTAGTAATAAAATAACATGAGATTCCTGGGGAAGCGTAAAGAGGGCTGTGAAACTGGTCACTGAAGGAAATGCCTCACAGCTCTGTCAGGACCCCATATGTTCAATGCAGGAAACTGGCTTTGTTAGATTTGGCCTTTTTTTTATTTTACACCCTTTTTTACCTTACAAAATTACACCCAAGACCCAGCAGTACAAGTTCAAAGATAATAAGGTTCCTCCAGTGAGTGTATTTGGTGGTGGATTTCTCACAGCATTATTTTAGGTCTGGAAGAGGGTTGTTGGAACACTGCATGTACTCAGGAGGGAGCCTAAGCTTAAGGAACTGAAGTCGGGCAAGTACAAGACAATGTTCACCCAAAAGCTTACGTCTCAACTGTTCAAATACATTGTGTGGCCTAAAATCCTTGTCTAAGTGTTTGATACTGTTTGTTGGAAAGAGGATCAGAGCTCTGCTGTCTGCCTTTTTATGATAATGTAATAATTTTGTTGTCAGTCCATGTTGATGAGACAAGGATGAAGGAAAGATACGTATAATGATGTGTGTCAGGTCGAATGAGTCCTTCTTGGCTGTGGAAGGGTCAGGGGAGCTTTCTGGAGAAGAAATCAGAAAAAAACCTGTTACTGTGTTCTCAGAGAAACCTGACTGAAGTGTTTTTAAAAAGCCTGTACAGTGTTCTTTCTGAATGACACTTTATTATTTAAGTAATGTGACCTATAGCTCTGTTTGGCTTAACTGTGTCTCCACCTCTCCTGCTGGCTTCCTGTTCTGGCTTCGCTGAAAACAAAGAAATTGTAAGTAAATGAGCAAAACCCAGTAGTGACAAAAAAGAATGTGGTTTTGGAAAGCAGAGCGGTTTCTTTCCTGACTTCCCTCTGATTATTAGCCTGAAATACTGTAGGTGAGGGGAGATGGCCCCTCTCCCATTCAGGAATGAGATGTCAGTATGATCCAACACATTTTGCAGGGTGCTGGAGGGGATGCTGCTGTCTGCCAGAGATTTTGACATCTTGCCAGTCCACCTGGCTGTTCCTTCGGTTTGTTTTAGGGAGGAATCCAAACTCTTCATCCAAAGCTCAGTTACCAGGGTGGATTCCTTGAAGTGCAAGAATTTTTTTCCCGGACTAAGTGTCATTTTTGGCAGGGTTCCATGGTTTCTGGAAAGGAGAAAAGGTGTCTTAAGTCCTGTTGAGTGCGCTGCTGTACACACGGGGGTGCTCCAGCTCCTGTCAGCTGTCAGCTGTCAGGTTCTAAAATCCAGGACAGGCAGGCAAGCATCGGACTGAAACATTTTTCCTCCTCTGTCTTTCATCTTGCTGCTGTTTCAGAAGTTAATCAGGCTGTCCTTTACAGTGTACACTTCTTTTCCACCTCGCTGCCATGCCCCTTTGAAGTAACCCAGTGTTCAACACTGCTGAGCTTGAGGATAATGGGAAGGACTCACTTGCTGCTCCGTCTTTGTGGCTCAGGATGCCAAGGGAAGCGGGCAGGTGTCGGAACAATCCCTGGTTGTCTTTGCAAAGCCCTCCGTTTGTGCAGCCATGTGGCCAGCTGGCAGCAGGACTCCTCTTTTCACTTGGTATTATTAACCTTCCTATATTTAATTAATCTGATTTCTAATGGTAGGTTAGGTATTCTTCATTCCTTTGAAGCTTAGCGTAGTGCTAAAGCAGCAGCTGCTGCTGCTTTCCTGAGTTAGGTGTTTTGCTCTATTTTCTGAGTTTCAGAGATCACAAAAAAATTCAGAATAAGGGATTAGTGCTTTACGTCAATGGCACCTTGATGATTCTGATCCATTTTTACTGCACACAACTGTGGTGTTACAGGCTTTGAGTTTGAGTAGGGATGTTTAAAGAAGCCTGTGTAAATTAGGTTCATCATTAAGGTGAGTGCACACATCCATATGTTCCTTTATTTAAGGAGTTGAGCTTTGTGAATTCATCTGTCAAGGTACCTATTCATAATTTGATTGCCTTAATTAACTTTGCAATTGGAGTAATGGCAAGTAACATTTTTTTAGCCTGTTTTACTTAATTTAATCCCCTACTTTTGTTTGAAAGCAGGAAAGAAGAGAACCACTGCTGCCTTATTTGTAGGGACTGGGCTTCTGGAGGAAATCTTTCAGCTCTCAGAATCCCTGGTACCCAAATCCCTCGTGAAGATAAAGAGTATTGTGCTGTTTGCTCTGAGGCTTAATGTTACCTGGCCTTTTCAGGCCTGGAGAGAGGTAGGGAAAGCATTTCCCTGTGCCAAGTACCCTGCCTTCCTGCAGGGAAATCACACACCTGTGCTCACACTTGAGCAGTAGAAAGATGCCTTTGGTACTACAGCTGAGCATTTGGGGTGCTGTCACAAGCTTGATCTTGGCTTTAGGAGTCCAAGGCTCAAATGTGTGCAATGGAGGGGACAGAGAGGTTGAAAAGCCACTTGGAATGTCAGTGGCTGCCTCACAGGCTGTAATGGGAAGAATGTTAATTGGAAACAAATGCCAGCCTTCAGCACCATCCATTCCTGAGGAAAAGGCCCCTGTGGATTCGGGAGTTTGGCCCCGAGTGTTTATCCTGAGTTTTCTGGGGTGCTGTTGGTCAGTGGCGTGCAGTTGTTCCAGAGGGAGTGGAATGGATCCTTGGAAGTGCAAGAGGGCATGAAGGTCTTTGGATTGCAGTTCAAATGTGCTCTTGCAGCCAAGTATAGCAAGCCAAGAAGTGCTTTTGCACTCTTGTGTTATAAGATGACCTGACATGGGCCAGGAATCTTCAGGCAGAGACATGGTAAGTTTTGAAACACTTAGACTTGAACAGGGGAGATCATCTGCTTGGCTTTAGTCCTCCTTCCTATTTGAGTGCTGTGATGGATTCCCATTTGTCCTTGTGTGTGTTTTTCACTTTGGGAATGTGTCTAGGAAAATGGTGAACTGTGAACTTTTTCTGACAGGGGAACATTTAAAATATGGATTTCCTGGAAGTTTTGAAAGGCTGGATTTGATTTGAGAGCGCTAGTGGAGGTACCAGAACACTCAAGTGCAATGATTTTCTTTCAGCACCTGAGTTTGAACAGAAAACTGACCTCTGTGCTGCCGACAGAGGTTTATCAAGCATACCTTAGTGGGAGCTGCTGCAGGCAGAGAACACGTTCTTCTGGACAAATTCCTGATCTTGAGCCCTTTCTGTCTAGAAAATAAACAATAAAATCTTCTGCTGGGGGAAATCAGTTGCTTAGAAATGTATCCAATAAAATATAAATAGTGGCAGTACTCTCTAGGCACGTTATTTCTGCTTTGAGGAAGAGTTGGAGATTTTAAGTTGGCAGACAGCAGCTTTTTGGAGGTTTCACATCAATGTAGCCTAAACCTTGTGGGTACAACTAAAGGGATTTTAGTTTAGATTTAGTTTAGAACTCAAGTTCTTTGTGCATTTTGTTAAAGTCCAGCTGGCCACATAATGAAACAAGATATTTTTTTTCAAAGGGTCTTTAAAGAGGTATTTGATACTCACTCAGCTGTTTGGAAATATTTCTGTTTCTTATTTTTAGGAATTTCTTTAATGCACTGCCAGTGTTACAGTTGAGCACTAGGTCCTTATTAACTTTTGTAAGTGGAGAAGGTGCAGCTTTGTCAGAAGGGAAAGGGGGAGGGACTGGAAGTGGGTCCATTGATTCCCAAGTGGGACCATTTGCCAAGAGTCCCTGATTTTCCTCAGGAATCGCTGTGCAGTTCATGGGTTTTATTTCATTACTGCCTAAGTGCTTGCTCCAGAGTGCAACTAATAATTCTGTTGTATTTTACATGGTAAACAAGTTCAGATTAATTTGCTAATAAAAGCTTTGCTAGTCTTGCATTTTTCCACTTTAAATGCTCTTGCTGGAAGGCTGAGAGATAAGCTTTGTTTGGAGATATTTAGAGTCATGATTTCAGCACTAAGTCCCCAGAGACTAACTATGCACGTGACAGCAATTTTTTAAAAAATATATGGTGACCTTTTCCCCTTCAGATGCAGATTGTTTCGAGTGCACTAATCGTAGAAGCTGAGGGAAAATTGGAGCAGTGATGCTTCGAATTGCTTTAATGCAGCATACCTGTACATTGTGCAGCCTTGGCACGTGTGTGCTTTTCCAGCACTGCCAGCTCCCCGAGGACTGCATCCAAACTAAGAATAGTCTAGATCATGCCATTTGCTGTCACAAGCTCTTTGCTCTCGTGGCAGTGCAAAATTTGGATTGAAGATGTTGGTGGAAGATGGCACTGAAATCCGGGAGGTGCTAAACTGCAGAAGTGAGGCCTTGACTACTAAACAGGTTCTAAAAATCCTAAAGATAGGAAATATTGAATATAGAAAAAAGTTACTCCGTTGTTCTGGCCAAATGAAGTCTGTTTGGTGCTTCAGCCTTTTACAGTATTTCTCCCCCGGGTTCTGCAAGGTGAGAGGATGTTCCAACGCTGTTGAATAGTGCAGAACCTGGATTTGTGGTTCAGGGCTGAGCTGAGGAGCTGTCCTCTTCCTGTGCTGTCAGAATCTATGGATTTGGGTTGGTTTCTGTCTTTCCTCATTGCTCTTTGGATGAGCATCACTGGGACTTGTTGTGGGCCAAAATTTGCCTGAGCGTGTTGATTTTTATACTTCATTTGAGTGAATCCATCTAAATTCATCCTTTCAGGGAGCCTCTGAAATCTCAAACCTGCTGCTGCCAGCAGGAATTCTGTGACTGATTTCAGTGGAATAAAGATTTCATTCTTTTCTCCATTTTCTTCCTCCTGCGAGTAGAATTGACACGAAGATTGTTTCTTTTTTTATCCCTTTGCTTATGCCACGATTTGGACACGTCTCCTGCTTTATCTGTAAAATGAGTGCCAAAAATACTGAAATGATTTAGCAACAAACACTTGTTCCTCTCCATAATGCACGGGTTATGGCTAAGTGTTCCAGCATGCATGGTAGAATCTTTCCTGACTGTTCCCAGCTAAATATTTCTGGTTTATGGAGGGAAGCTGAGCAAATAAACTGCTCCTCATCATAGGTCTCTCCAAGTTTAGAATATCCTTCCAATTGCAAAAGAAAAGCTCTGAGAGGTCAACTGTATGAGCTCTGTCTGAAGTTTATCACTGATTAAACCCCTGCAGCTCACAGCTTATTTTATGCAATTTTCTGCCGTTTTTTTTCGTTTGTTTTGTTGTTGTTGTTTTGGGGTTTTTTTGGGAACAAGCCTAATTGTTATTCCAAGCTTGCAGCCTCTGTTGCTTTTTATTACTAAAATTTGATGTTGGAATGCTGAATATCTTTGTAAACCCAAGGATATACCACTCCAAAGGCTTGATTCTTGTGCCATAAAAGCTCTGTGTAGGAAAGTATAGACAAAACTGATTAAGGAATTTCAAAATGCAGGTTTTATTTATGAGTTTTGTGCTCCTTTACACCCTGAGGACAGCCGTAAGGCAGTTTTTTCTATTGCATGTCATAGGAGTTCACTGAACCCTGGAAGCCACAGGACCTGACTTCTAAGAGCTGTTTTCTTGAGTGCAGAAGACATTTTTGCCCTAAGGAATTTACCAAGGGACCCTCATTAGTGTTATATGTGACATGAATTCACCTCCTGAGACATGTAACAATCACCCTGGATCAGTGCGTCTGGATGATTGCAGAATTCTTCTTTAATAACCAGGTATGGGCTGGTTTTTATAGAATTACACTTTTTTTCTTTGAAGACTACATGCATGCCTGTATCCAGGCTCAAAGAGGATATGTGACCTAAGGAGGTACATTTATTTGCCAAAACCTGCTGAGATCTCCTTGTTTTGCAGAGCTGAGTGTTAAAATTGCAGCGCTGAAGGTGTTGGAGCAGTTTTCCCTATGCCTGTGTATGTGTGTGACAGTGCACTGGTGAATGGCCACAGACACTTTCATTCCT
Source organism: Thryothorus ludovicianus (assembly GCA_013397245.1). Taxonomy (NCBI): domain Eukaryota; kingdom Metazoa; phylum Chordata; class Aves; order Passeriformes; family Certhiidae; genus Thryothorus; species Thryothorus ludovicianus. Next base: position 10,443 of record VZTB01003879.1, read on the forward strand.
GGCAGCCGTGCCTCGGGTTATGGGCTGCATGAGGCTCTTGATTTGCTGGAGGAGGTGGAGTTGGACTGAGATCCTGGTCGGGCTTCCCTAATGCTCTCTGCCTTCCTTGAGGAGCAATAGGTTGTACAACAGCAACCCGGCCTTGAGGCATTACATTCCTGCCTTAAACTGCTCCCACCAGCTTTAGTTTCATCTTCTTCGAGGGATCACTGGGGTGTAGTTTCACTGTCTGGATGCTGGCAGCTGCTCAACACTGGGCTTACTGGACTCATTTGGGCCCAAACAGGAAACACTGATTTGCCATTTGGAGCTTTCTTTGTGCTGCTCGTAGAAAAGTCCAGCACGCTCCCAGCTAAATGTTTCATTTGCTATGGGAATTTGCTTTGGCTAATGCAGTTTTTAAGACCTGTTGGTTCATTCAGAGGTCGAGGAGCATTTATGTAAGAGAGTCCTCAATAACATTCCTTTAACTTGGCAAGTTGAAAAAGCGCAGCACCAATTTCTCTTCTCCTCTTCGGAGCATTAAATTTTTTGCATGGATCCCCTTGTTTTCCAGAGTAAAATAGCTTTTAAAGTCTAGATACAGCTTTATGTAAAGATAGAGACAGGCAGTACGGATTAATTTCTATCGACGGCCCTATCTCCCTATTAATGAGGCTTATCCCAAACCCTAGCACACTTGGTTTTCAGGCAGACAGAGATGAGATTTGGCTGAGCTTCCATCCTCCACCTTTCTGCTGCTGGGATTTTTCACGCATCCAAAGGTGATGGAGATGGCAGATGTGAGGGAAGGCTCCATGTTGTTCTCTGTGTGTAGCTGCTTTTCTTCACTGACAATTCCACAGTATTTTGGTGTTTTCTATCTCACACTTGCTAGGCCAGTGAATTCCCAAAAGCATCTTAAGTCCCTAAAAAACCCCTCACTTTTTGGTAAATTCCACATGAAAAGCATCAGGTTAAGAAACATTTGTACCTATTTCTTCCCTTGAAAGGCAGACAGACTCCTGCCAAATGCAGCAAGGTGGGTTGCAGGCTGATTTTCCTGAGCTGCCTCATGTGAGTTCAAGCAATAGGAAAATCAAAATATCTCTCCAGAGAGTTGTTTGGGTTTTGTTTTTTTTTTTTTACATTAACTGCTCTTTCTCACCCTTTCATATGTGATTTTTTTGAATGTGTGGGCACAAAATTAATGTTTGGATTGTGTAAAGCTGAAGGAGGAGAAAAATCAGGGACACTGCTGAGACGCAGGAGGAGATCCTGGCTGACTCCTCTGATTTCAGGTGTCATAGAAACACCGGAAGGAAAGCTTCCCTTAATTTTATTTGCCTCGCCCTTGCCATTTCCTTTGGGACAGAATGATATTGACTCTTTTATCACTCCATTTTATTGACAGATCCTGTGCTCTGCCAATGTGAACCCTGGTTTAAGAACAAAAGTGCGTTTCATTGTGGAACGATGGAGCTGTGTCAAAGCTGTCCCATTAGGAGGGGTTTCCTGAATCATGCTGGGGCTGTGTGGTCAGCTCTGTCACTCCACTGCTGCTTTCTCAGGACTTGTACTTTTTAGTCACACAGCATTTTTATGATTAAGAGAAACGAGGATCCACTGGTTGGGTACCTCAGTAACATTAGAGCATTCCCACTGCTCCAAACTGAGAGGCAATGGTACATGTTTGATATGGGCAGAAAATAGCCAGTTCTGTCCCTTACCCCAGGAAAGTTACCTGCTAAAACTGCTGCATTTTGCAGGTTTTTAGGGAAAAAAAAGAAAGGAAAAAGAGCGGATGTGGTATTTCCATGTGAGAGAAACCCCAGGTGATGAGAAAAGGTTGTAAAGTTCTGAAAAAATCTATTTTGACCTTGAAATGTGTTCACCCTTCTTTCTCTTACTGCAGCCCTTGCAGTTATACCTGTGGTGAATTAATCTCTTTGTTAGCTACGTCTGAGTGCTCAGGAAAATGGATCCCTAGCTGGGTGAGCATTCCAGCGTTGTTTTTGTGCAAAGAGATGTCACCATTTTTAATAGCACATCCTGGGAGGGTGGCTAAAGCTTCTCACTGCTGAGAGGGACATGGCTGGGCTTTAAATGAAGTTTGAAAACACTGGATTAGTAAATATATTCTAGTGCCTAAACACATATGCATGTGTACACACACACTTCTGTCTCTGTCTTTCTTTTACATGTGTGAGCCTTAAGAAAATCTGCAATTTTGCTGCTGATCTAGCAGGTGATTTTCTGTCAGTAACAGGAAAAAATTGTGATTTTTAACTCTAGTAGTGGAAACTCATGTCTCTAATCCAGAACAGCAAGGGAAAACTGCTATTGTAAAGAAAGGTAAATTGCAGCTTCAAAATGCTTAATACATTTTTCTTCTTTTTAACTCTAAAACTTTAATTTGATAATTGCTCTCAAGCCTTTTCTAAATGCTTTTTTGTAACAACTTTGAAGCACTTTCTAAGATTTATTTTCAAGATGTTTGTCTTGTAAGCAACACTTGATCTGAGTATTGTAATGCCTAGAAAAAACAAACGCAGATTTTCAATAAGCCTTCATGACTTTTTTTCAAATTTCCCATACTGCTAATATATTGGAAAAACTGCAGTTCTCATGGTCCTTTGTGATTCTAGGCCCTAATATAAAACTATAATAAAAAACTTGATTCTTAGTCTTTTATGTGCTTGACCTCCAAATTTCAGCCACTTCTTTGCTGAAATTGAACTAAACCTAGGCAAAGTATTGTGGTAGGTGATAGTAGGGAGGAATTATTCTGAAGGAATAATTTCTCTTGGTTTTCTCTCCAGTGAGAGAATTTGGGTTCTTAAAAAAAAATCTAAAAACAACCTACACCTTTTTAGACTCGATGAAAGTTGCTGATGGTGCTGGCTGATCATGTTAAGATGCTGCTGCTTCATTTCCCCATTGTTTTTATCCACTGGAAGTGGGCTAAGCTGGCACAGGTGTCTCAGCAGATAGAGCTCACACTGCATTGCCAGATGTGCACATCTGTTGGACTCTGTCACACTTCCAGGAGTTCCAAATGTTTTGTGGCACCTCAAGCCACTTTTTTTTTTGGTATCAGTGTTTTCTGTATTTTCTCAAAAACACTGATTTTTTTTTCCTCCCAAAGCTGATATCCTGAACTGTCTTTTACTGTTTCACAGACTTCTCTGAGCCAGCTGCAAGTAATTTGCCTTTTCTTTCTTCCTACAGCCCCGTTTGGGGAGATTTTGGAGTAGGGGAGAACTCCAGTTGGAAGCACAAAGTCAGTTCTCAGGAGAGGGCAACCCTGCCCAGAGGAGCCTTCAGGTGGGTTCCCAAGGAGTACCTGGGAAATATGCTTTTGTCTTGTCATGGAATCATAAAGTTTTAAGATTGGAAAAGCCCCCCAAGGTCTAAGCCCACCTGTGCCCCCAGCATTGACAAGGACACTACTAACTCATCTTTAAAGTGCTTCACGCCACAAGTGAGCCAGGAATAATGCACCCAAGAGCAGCAGAGTGGGATAAAAGGCAATTTTTTATCAAGAACCATTAAAAAGATGAGATTTGCTTTCAGTGAGTTCTGTATTTGGGTTGGTTTGGTTGGTTGGTTGTTTTTTTAAGGCACTGTAGGGGGTTTATTTTTGTTGTAAGATAGGATTAAAAGGAAAGAAAGCAAAGCAAATTCAAACTTGAAAACATACAAAGAAAACTTTATTAACTTTATTAGAGTTAAAAGAGGAAAATAATAATTATGAGATAATCAGAACAAAATTCCAGATAACCTTTCCTTTTTTTTCACTAACAATGTAAAGATAGAGCTTACAACTTTTAGCCAGTTTACTACCTTTAAAAATAGTCTGATCTTCAATTTATTCGAGAAGAGTTTCTCTTATTGTGCTATGGAGACCTTCTTCTACAAGAAAACAGGTTTTCTTGTAGTTTTGTCACAAACAAAAATAACCGCTTGGAAAGGAAAAAAATTATTTCTGCAGTGACAGAACATCTCTCTTGTTATGCAGCTTTTAAATAACTGCTTTTCCAGTATTGGGGTGTTCTTTTTTAAGAATGAGCTACTTTAGTATGCAAAAAACTTTTCATTTATCTCTAGAAACAAATGGTCTCTTTACTATCTTCTTCATTTTTTTCATTTCTCTCAAAGTTTCTTCTTAAATCACAATAATATCCATTTGTTTCAACTACCAATATTTCAATTCACAGTTGCACATAAAATTGCCACTTTCCCCCAATACATTTCTATACATTACAGGGAAAATAAACAAAGTCCGATATATCAAATATATATATCTTTACCATAGCTTTACAAAAGAATTTCAATCTAAGTTCAAAACATTTTCTTCAATTCTTCCATTTAAAATCAAACCTCTTTCTTACTGACTTCAAGGGCTAAGTTTTATCATCGATTGAAACAGTTTTTATAGAGTCTTACAATGTTGAAAGGTTAACTTAATCTGAATTCTCGCTGAGAAATGTAACTTGCTGTGTTCTGCTGCTGCTATGTGGTTTCTGCTAGCATCATGTCGACCTCGTCTTGCTGAAATACTGAGACTGAAAAAAAAAAACTGCAGCCAATGTTTTTGTCCCTTTTTTACCTGCAGTAAAGTTGCTTTAGAGTGGCTGAGTAGACAGAGTTCATTGTGAGCCATGTGAGAGAGAGACTGTAGCTGCCGGCACCGTCCTGGCTGCTGCAATCTTCAGCCACGTGGCTGTTCTTTGTTTCAAAGCTGCTTTTGGTTTTCGAGTCCTTTTTGGCTTTGGGTGGCCCGGTGGGCTCTCTGGTGATGGGCAGCTCTCTCACCACCCCGTTTGGAAAACCTCAGCTGAGTTAGAAAAATTAGATCAGTCCAGGCCTGAGCGGGCTGGGCCTCGCCGCCTCCTTCTGAGACCAGAAGTGAAGTGAGTCCCCTTCCACTTTTTTTCCTGTTCTAAGAATGTGTCTTTACAAAAAAAAGCAGCAACCTCATTGGTTCAACTGAACAATGCTGACCCACGACAGGAACTAATTTGGAATTAAAGATTATTGCGTCATAACCCACTTGGTGGGTTTAGGGGAAAGTAGTTTGCTAATTTTGGGCAGTGTGCAGAGAAATGACCAAGTTCTCAAGAGGTTCAGTAACAAACTTTTACTTGCAAACTTGCAAAGGTAGAAGAAGGTGCGAGGCAAATTTTAAAACCACATCCAGACAAAGGAAGATGCTTCACAAGTTTTTATCTAGTGTCATAGGTTGGCATTGTTTCAACAGAGCCAATGAGAAAGTTGCTACTCTTTTTGTGAAGACACATTCTTAAGACAGAAAAAGCTCTCTTGACTTACGGCCTTGGAAGGAGGCAGGCCTGGGCCGAGCGGGGTCCAGACCAGCCCGCTCAGCTGGGCCTGGGCTGATCTGATCTCCCTGGGCTGATCTGATCTCCCTGGGCTGATCTGATCTCCCTGGGCTGATCTGATCTCCCTGGGCTGATCTGATCTCCCTGGGCTGATCTGATCTCCCTGGCCCAGCTGAGATTTTCCTGTTCCCAGAGGGGTGGTGAGGAGGCTGCTGAGCCTCTCACTGAGGAGTCCGCCAGGCCCTGAGGCCAGGAGGGGCTCTGAGGCCAGGGAGAACCCTGACACAGAGAGCGGCCACGAGGCCAGGATCACAGCAGCCAGGACAGTGCCGGACAGCCACAGCCACCTCGGCACGGCTCACAACGAGCTCTGTCTGCTCAGCTACCTTGAACTAACTTTACTGCACGTAAAAGAACAAAAACATCGGCTGCAGGTTTTTTCTAAGTCTCAGCACCTCATCAGAGCCAGGCCGACACGGCTCACATGATGTTAACAGAGACCACGTGGCAGCAGAGTGGCACAGCAATGCCACCTTCTCGATGCAGAGCTTAGAACAGATTAACATCTTGACATTGTAAGACTCTATAAAAACTGTTTCAATCAATGATAACTCTTGAGGTCAGTAAAGAAGAAGTTTGATTCTAGGTGAAGGGATTGAAGAGAATGCTTTGAACTTAGATTTAAATTATTTTGTAAAGCTATGGTAAAGATATATATATTTGATATATCAGACTTTGTTTATTTTCTCTGTGACTTATAGAAATGTATTGAGGAAAGTGGCAATTTTAGTACAACTCTGAGCTGAAATATTAGTAGTTGAAACAAATAGATGTTATTGTGATTTAATGAGAAACTTGAAGAGAAATGAGAGAGATGAAAAAGATAGTAAAAAAACCTTTTGTTTCCAGAGATAGATGAAGAAAAAACTGTTGTATACTAAAGTAGCTCATTCTTAAAAATAACACCCCAGTATCTATGAAAGCAGCTGTGTAAAAGTTGCAAAACATGTGAAAAACTTTGCCACTGTGATTGAGAATTTTAATTTTGGGCAGTTGATTTCGTTTGTAACAAAGCCACAAGAAAACCTTTTTTCTTGTGGAAAACTCTCCATAGCGTAACAAGAGACTCCTCTTCCTAAGTGAATTCAGAAAAAGACTATTTTAAAGGTAATAGACTGACTTAAAAGTCGTGGGTTTTATCTTTGCATTGTCAGTAAAAAGAAAAGAGGTATTCTGAAATTTTATTTTGATTGTCATATGTTTTCCCCTTTAGTTCTGTTAATAAAATTTTCTTTGTATATTTTCAAGTTTGAATCTGCTTTGTTTTCTTTCCTTTTAATTCTATCTCACAACAAAAATAAACCCTCAACATTAATTCGTGCATCAGCCGGAAAATGACCAAATTAACCCCACGACACCTAGCAAACTTAAAATCTGACAACTTTAACTTATCCAGGCACAACAAGGCACTTCCTAAGGTAGCAACTGGCTTTCATTAGTATTTTGAGAAGAAGGTAGGAGAAGAAAGAGGGAAAGAAAGAAATAGAGAAAAGAGAGAGACAATATCTATCGATCACTCCAGGATCCCATGTGGTCTCAGCTGCTTCTAAATCCAGGGCAGTGGAGCGTCTTAAACCATGTGTCAATTGCTTTTATCTCCTCTGGTCTCCTGGGGCCTTGCCCAGGCTTTAATGTTCACTGGGTGGCCCATGCAGTCAGTCACAGCCATTTTGGGGCTCTCAGCAGTCTCTGAGTCAATTCTCACCATTTTAGGGCTCTTGGGTGTCTGTGGATCACTCACCACCATTTCGTTTAAGGACACAGGTCAGTTTGCACCATTTTGGGGCTCTCAGCAGTCTCTGTGGATCAGTTCCCACCTTTTTGTGGAAGGCTGTGGGTCTGTTTCCACCATTTTGGGGGTCTCAGCACTCTGTGGGTCAGTCACGGCCATTTTGGGTCTCTCAGCACTTTGTGGTTCAGTCACAGCCATTTTGGTTCTCTCAGCACTCTTTGGGTCAGTTCCCACCTTTTTGTGGCAGGCTGTGGGTCTGTTTCCGCCATTTAGGGGCTCTCAGCCCTCTGTGGGTCAGTCACGGCCATTTTGGGCCTCTCAGCAGCCTCTGAGTCAATTCTCACCATTTTGGAGCTCTTGGGTGTCTGTGGATCACTCACCACCATTTCGTGTAAGGACACAGGTCAGTTTGCACCATTTTGGGGCTCTCAGCAGTCTCTGTGGATCAGTTCCCACCTTTTTGTGGCAGGCTGTGGGTCAGTCACTACCATTTTGGGGGTCTCAGCCCTCTGTGGGTCAGTCACGGCCATTTTGGGTCTCTCAGCACTCTGTGGGTCAGTCACAGCCTTTTTGGGTCTGTCAGCCCTCTGTGGGTCAGTCACGGCCATTTTGGGTCTCTCAGCACTTTGTGGGTCAGTCACAGCCATTTTGTGTCTCTCAGCAGGCTGTGGGCAGTTTCTGCCATTTTAGGGCTCTCAGCAGGCTCTGGGTCAGTCACATCCATTTTGGGTCTCTCAGCCCTCTGTGGTTCAGTCACGGCCATTTTGGGTCTCTCAGCACTCTTTGGGTCAGTTCCCACCTTTTTGTGGCAGGCTGTGGGTCTGTTTC
>VZTB01003879.1:18963-50029 GCA_013397245.1 Thryothorus ludovicianus
GCTCTTGGGTGTCTGTGGATCACTCACCACCATTTCGTGTAAGGACACAGGTCAGTTTGCACCATTTTGGGGCTCTCAGCAGTCTCTGTGGATCAGTTCCCACCTTTTTGTGTCAGGCTGTGGGTCTGTTTCCGCCATTTTGGGGCTCTCAGCCCTCTGTGGGTCAGTCACGGCCATTTTGGGTCTCTCAGCTCTCTGTGAGTCAGTCATGGCCATTTTGGGTCTCTCAGCCCTCTGTGGGTCAGTCATGGCCATTTTGGGTCTCTCAGCTCTCTGTGAGTCAGTCATGGCCATTTTGGGTCTCTCAGCCCTCTGTGGGTCAGTCACGGCCATTTTGGGTCTCTCAGCTCTCTGTGAGTCAGTCATGGCCATTTTGGGTCTCTCAGCCCTCTGTGGGTCAGTCATGGCCATTTTGGGTCTCTCAGCTCTCTGTGAGTCAGTCATGGCCATTTTGGGTCTCTCAGCCCTCTGTGGGTCAGTCACGGCCATTTTGGGTCTCTCAGCTCTCTGTGAGTCAGTCATGGCCATTTTGGGTCTCTCAGCCCTCTGTGGGTCAGTCATGGCCATTTTGGGTCTCTCAGCTCTCTGTGAGTCAGTCATGGCCATTTTGGGTCTCTCAGCCCTCTGTGGGTCAGTCACGGCCATTTTGGGTCTCTCAGCTCTCTGTGAGTCAGTCATGGCCATTTTGGGTCTCTCAGCCCTCTGTGGGTCAGTCATGGCCATTTTGGGTCTCTCAGCTCTCTGTGAGTCAGTCATGGCCATTTTGTGTCTCTCAGCACTCTTTGGGTCAGTCATGGCCATTTTGGGGTAGCCTGACAGTCATTTGCTGCCGTTTTGGGGCTGGCCACAATTCAATCAGCCATTTTGGGGCAGGCCATGCCGTCAGCCTCTTCCATTTTGGAGTGGACAAGAGGCTGACAGTGGCTCAGAGGTGCAGGGGGGGAGCCATACCTGCCTTACATACAGAGAGCTCAGCCTGTTCCCCCCTGCCCCACTTCCCACCTGGCTTTTTTGAGCCTGGCATTCCTCTGGTTGCCTACACTACTCCATGGCTCTAAGCAGCGACCAGGAGTGATGAGGCCTTTTTTTCTGTGATGCTGCACCTAACCTAGCAGACATAAGGAGAAAAAAGAGAGGAGAAAGGAAAAAAGGAGAGAGAATTGTCCTATATGGACAATCGATATTCCTGTGTTCAAAACTGTAAGTCCAATTAATACAGGTATTCAGCTCAGCTTCTTCTCAAGATTCCAGCTTTGACAATAAATCAGTTCTTTGTTCAACAGTCTGTTATCCCCATAAAAAAACTTTCTGAACATTCTGAACTCCTCATCACTTCTTGGAGTAATCCTTTCTGTGAAGCCAGTGTTGATGTTATGACCTGCCCCTGAAGATGGGAGTAACTCAAGTTGTTAATACATCCCTTGGGGTGGATTAGAGTGAAATGACTTGTGTTTATAAATACATAAGTGAATATGAATGTGGATATGAATATGAATGTAAATATGAATATGTAGGGTTTATTTTAGGACAATTTGGTTGCCATAGGAAGGAGGTATGTAGCCATTTAGGTTATTATCTGTAGAAATACAGCAATAGAAAAGCATAAAAATATAATCCAGTATAATATATAATGAAGAGAAATGATGGATAAGAGTAGAAAGATATCCCCACCCATGGACCTGGCACTAACACTTCATTGTTGTAATTCAAATGTTCACTGGTCAGTGTGATGGTCCCAGTCTTGAATCCGTCAGGGGAGGGGGAAACATAATATTTGAGTAGCCTGTGTTTGCTGCCAGGTTTTGAAGAAAATCAAAATGCTGAATTGGTGCAGATTCCTGAAAAATCACAGAAATTTGACAGTTGCTAGTCATGTACTAGTTTTTAGATGGCATGAGTCTCCTCTGCAGGAGCAGGTGTGTATAATATTTATGAAAGACAAGATCCACCAGAAAACTCCATGCTAAAGTGGAGTTTTTGGGAACCTAACCAATTATCCCAACTATAACCCAGATTTCTTAAACCCTCATGCCTAATTGAGAGCAGGCTCGCTCCACGAGGCCTCCGTGCTGTCTGCTCTGTATCTGTGAGTGCAGCACCGTGATTTGCAGCCTCTCCTTGGACATGTTTTGGTGCATCCTGGATCAGCTTCCTGCCTAGGTCGCTCTAGACAGGTGGAGAAATCAGTAGGCATTTGTGACAGTTTGCAGAATGGAAATAAACTGTGTTTGTTCAGGTGGGAAAGGGATGGGCTAGAAGATGCAGCAGGAGGAGCAGAAAGCCGTGTTGAGGCTGTCTCAGGTGGGAGGGAGGGAGCATTGAGATAGGCAGAGAGCCAGGCAAGAGGTGAGCAGGGCCAGAAAACATCTGGAGGGGAAGTGCTGCCACATGCTCTTGTTTTATGCATGTCACCTGGCTATGGATGTTGCAATAAAAACCAGTCTCTTACAGTCAGGCCAGTAAATCAATCTGAAATCGCAGGTTTTATTTCTCAACAAGTCATGCTCCGTGTATTTCCCTGTATTAAGGATGTAAACATTTTTCTGATTATCACGAAGCCGTTTCTCTACTGTCTCTAATTCAAAGCAGTTCCCAAGCCATTCCAGACAATTTTCTAACCTCTGCTGGAACATTTAGCAAATCTATTCTGCATCAGCACTTAGGTCAGCTAAACAAGATATTTACATCCTTCCCCGGCTCTGAGTTTTTACCACTGTCCAGAAAGAACACAGCAACTAAATCTTGTCCTGACGAGGCAGAACTATCCCAGCCAAGGTTTTACCTCTTTGTCTGGCTGGTGTCTCTACGGTAACAATTATTTAAAGAACTGTGAAGTACTGTAATTCACGTGTCTCTGTAAATAAATGAGTGTCTTTGGGGGAAGGTTATGGCAGCTAATGGAGAATGAGAAACTTGGAGAGGACATTTTAGTCAGTATATCTCTCTGACTTCAGCAAGACAAAGAACCTGCCCGAGAGGTAGATTTGCAGACTTTAAGAAAAAGGAGGGGAGATAATAAATGCTGGAAATGAAGAACAGTTTGATGTACATTGAAAGGGGAGAAAACAGAAACAAGGTGCTCTATATTTCTTTATATATATTATGATGTCAAGCTTAATTATTTGCATGTCTTAAAATGGTTCAGAATACAGTTCAAAACTTAAAATTAGAAGTAGTTCAGCAATGTTTGTCTTGTAGGTCAATAGCTGGTGTAAGCCTATAGTCGAGTGAGGATTTCAGTGAGAAATTTTGAATGTATATATTTATATATTTAATTTATTAATTTTATAGCAGTAGATTTCGGTAGAAAATAATCTAATTCTTAAAATCATAAGCTGGTTTATGTTGGAAGTGACCTTAGAGATGATTTAGTACCAATGTGTGTGCCCGTGGGTGACAAGTAAATGCCAGATGTCAGTGAAGAGTCAGGAGTTTCTCCTTGCTGTGGAGAGTTATGATTTAGCAGAGAGAGACTTGGCTTCAAAACTGCAGGTGTCATCAAGTGCAGTTCTTTATTAGATCTGCCAGAACTCAGGATCTGGAATAACCTGGAGAGTGCATAAGAGACAGAATTCTTCTTTCCACCCTGGGGACCTGGCTTGATTGCTGGAGCTGCCTCCTCGTGCTCTAGCCAAAGATAGCAGATGATTTTTAATGGCCACACCTCTTTAGGATTGTTATTTTTTGTCTCCTCCAATAAATGATAGAAGAAATGTTGTTCTGTTTCTGAAAAATACGACGGGCGTTGTGCTTCCAAAACTAACAATTCTTTAGAAAAATAACCATGATCTGGGGAGTAGGGGACTCAAGTTCTTTGTTAGTGTAAAGTTTGTCTAACAGGACTATTATTAATTTAATTAGTATTTATTGTGCTGACCCAGTTATTAAATGTGTGCCATCTTCTTCTGGTTTTTGGCAAGTTCCAAGGAAATGTAAGCAGTAAGCTCTGTCATGGAATCACAGGATGGTTTGGAAGTGACCTGAGGGATCATCTCATTTCATCCCCCTGCCATGGGCAGGGACACCTTCCACTAGACCAGTTTTCTCCAAGCCCTATCCAAGCCAGCCTTGAAGGCTTCCAGGGAAAGCGTTTCTGCAGCTTATATTATTGCATAACTAAAAGCTCGATTTCAGATGCGTTGAATTTACGGATTTACTGTGTCAACTTGCAGCACAGAGTTTTCTGGGGTGTCTTCCAGCATTTGCTATGGAATTGTACTGGCATTCCTAATCCTTGAGAGAGCCTGAATTCAGACTAGCACACAGGGTGTTAATGAAAGCATTCTTGATTTTTGAAATATTTGTTGTGTGAAAGAATTTCTGCTTTAAATGTGGTTAGAGGCTCCTTGGTGTCCTTGCAAGAGCAGCATCCCAGCCAGCCAACTGGCTGATTCAGAGCCTACAGAATTACTGCCATCCCCAAACTCCAGCCAGCATCAGGAAACCACAAGAATCAAACAAACAATAGGATTTGTTTGGTAAAAAAGACTTTTTCCCAACCCTGCAAGATGTCATTTGTTGTACATCAGGGATTTATGGGGAGGGAAGAGAATTCCACTCCTTTGAGCCCAGTCTCAAGGGAATGTGTGAGCATGTCCTTGGTCCTGTGAAGGACTTCTGAACTGCTCCAGGGAAGGCACACACAGCTTAGGGAGTGGGCAGGGCAGCTCCCAAAGGTGCTGGGGGAGTTCAGTGCAGCTCAAGTGTGACGTGACTTCCCCTCTTTATCTCCCGAAATGAATTTTGCTTGTCCTGTACTCATCCAGCACAGTGGTTAAAGGCTAACCTTTCCCAGCACTGTACACATCATGCCTTTCCCTGTATACATTTCACAGCCTGCTGTGTGATTCAGAACAGCTTGGAACTTTCTAAAACTTCCAGGACATCCCGGAGAAGTTTTATATTACGTGACATTATTTGAATATTTCCTAAGCATTTTTTGAAAACATTTTTTCAGATAAAATGGCAATAAGCAGATATTTATTTTGTGCTAAGGAAAAGAAAATAGTTTTCCCAGAAGGAAATGTAGTTTGAAAACTTCCTATTCACGTTTTGTACAGAACTAAAGGCAAGTATTATTGGGACAAAATCAAACTAGAGTCTTGGTAGTTTTATTACCACTCAAAACCCATGTATAGGAAATCCTCATTGGAACTGAGCAGCCAAGAAAGATTCAAGCAGCTGAAAGTTTCAGCCTTTGGTTTCAGTTTTATCTTTTTAAAACATGGAATTGCTCCTTTCAGTTGTCTGAAATGAGCATGAAGGAAACAGGTGACAATTATATCAATAATATCAGTGAGATGGTTCTGGAAAGACTCAACATAACAGGAGCTTCTCCTGTCTTAAAAAGGTGGAATTGAAATCTTTTACACATTTCTCTTTTAGGAAACAAGAACTGCAGTTGCTTTCTGTGGTGTCCAGTGCAGGTGAGCCATTGTGGGATTCTGAGGTGGGTGGTTTTCATTTCTGCTTGGGTGACTCCTCCCTTACAGCCTTTGTGTAAATAATTAAGCTGATAAATGTTTCACTGACATATCAGACATTTAGCAGAGACTTGCCCCTGTTAAATGGTGCCAAGTCTGAAGATCTTGCAACCTTAAATGCTTCAAAATAATGGTAAAACACTGGAAACAAAACTTGTGGAGTTGTAGAGGAAAAGTCATTGGCAAGACATGCTCTTTGCCTTATAAAAAGCTTGAAAATTTAGAGGTACCAATAAAATCTTTAGAAAATGAAAATAAAGAAGTAACAGATTGGCCTAAGAGTTTGGTGTGTGGAACCAGCAGCTCTTGGCTGTGTACAAATTCTTTCAAAGAAACATTTGGAAAAGTTCTTTGCAGCATTTTTATTGTGTTTTTCTTCATCCGTTTTGTTGCCAAAATGATTTAATGTGGGCTGAATACTCGCTGTGTCTTATTCTCTCAAAGTTCTTTGACACAGGCATCTCAAAAAAAAGGCAACTTTTCTCCACTAGACAACTCAGGCTCACTCTTTGGAGCAGAATGGCAGCGACTGTAACGTCCGAGAGTCCAGATGGATTTCGGAGGGCCTCAGGCCAAGGCTGTGCATCCTGGCACTCAGCAATCTGTTCATGGCTTTGCCATAGCCATCACAGGCCCTTGCTCCCTGGTTTGCAGTCGTGATTCGTGAGGGTGGCAGGAGAGGTCTTGACTTTGAGACGTCCCAGGAGCCAGAGATTGTAGTGAAACCACTGAAATGTCAGTGGTTCAAGTGGTTAGTGATTCATATGGCACCAAACCCAGGAATAATTGGGAATTTCTGGTGAGCAATGGTCTATTTTTCTCAGAGTAGAAAAGTTGCATTAGTTGAGCAGATAACTGTCCATCTGTCCTAAAATCCCACTTCTGGATGCTTTAAAGCAAGGTGTTAATCTGCCTCTCCTCAATATCCTGTTAATTATCCAATGCTATAGCTGTGTTGGGCTTGGAGCAGAGGAGATTTCTTCCTGATCCCAATCAGCTTATGCCTTGATGATATGGATTGATAGCCCCAATCATTCTTATATAAGCCAGCAGGAGTTTGAAATTTAATCTTTTTCATAATGGAAATTGCGTTTATGTTTCTCAGGCATCCACCAGGCGAGGTGGGATCTTAAATATTCCAGCAGCCTTTGGAAGTTTGCTGTCTAGTTTGACTCAGTAGCCTCATTCAACCTCCTGTGAATTTGGTTAAACCACAGCTGTACTTATCCGCTCTCATAACAGTAGGAGCCGAATCTTTTCATCCATAATGAATAAAGTCCTATTATGTCTAACAAGATTGACCCCAATCCTCCCTCATATGACAGGCAGCGCTCCATCTGTACGAATTTCAGTCTCTAATATTCCTCCTCACTCTAAAAACTCTCTGATTTTGTGGGTAGTTTGAGCAGCCATAAGCACGAGATCATGGTTTTGTTATTTGCCGGCTCGGTTCAAGGACACACAAAAGTTGTGGTGAGCTTTTGCTGGTCTACAAAGACTCCAGCTGTTCTTTATAGATGCCTCCCAAATACTGGTAGTTGGGATTAAATATTTTGGATTTCAAAGCTGGGATTTCTTTACAGAAGCAAGCTCTTGATCTCTCCTTCTAATTTACTAATGCTCTCACTTCCTTCTGGTTTTTGGATTTCTTCCAGTCTAGTCTGAACAGCAGCTGTGACCAAATGTGTTTCTTCATTAAGCTCATTTTGTAAATCATTTGTCCTGTATCCCTATTTGACTGCTGAAATGACATTTGGATCACAGTTGTCTGTTCTAGATTAATAGGCAGCGTGTCTGTATAGGGAGTTTTTCTGTGATGGTGTATAAATGGACAAACAGAACTTGATACTGGCTCATTTTTGCTCATGGCTGAAGCATCTGGGCAGTTCCATGTGTATATTTTAAAAGCCTAGTCTTTCTTATCTCAGGGAATGTAGGGTTGGACAAGACCCCGTGCCATTGGAATCTAGCACTGCCTTGACTTTGTAAGAGAAAAACAGGTCCAAATTGTGGCTTTGTAGCATTGGCAGCACCCACTTCATTCTTGCCTTACGTCACCAAGATCAAAAGAGAGAGCTGGTGACAACCATATCGTTCATGTCACTGCACTTCACAGGCAGCTTCCAACTGCCTGAAGGGGATCAAAGATGGACGAGAGAAATCTGGCTGTCTCCATCCTGGGAATTCAGTGCAACTGAGCTGATGTGGCTGCGGTGTGTGTGAGCCAGCCACATGTCCTCAGAGGTAAGTATTCAGGGGGTTTTGTTGGGTTTTTTTTTAATTGATGGAATGAAATGGAAATGTCCATGTTGACTGTTATTGTGTCTCTCCTGTGGACAAGAGCTTCTTGGAATGTTCTTATGAAATTCCCTGTAACTGTGCAGTAATACATATGTCTGTGAACCTTATATATCTGATTCTGAATTGAGTGTTTGTTTCTTGCTTGTAAATAGTTGCAAACGGGCCTGATTTTAATTCCTGGGAATGTTGACAAACTCTGGTGACAGGCATTGATTGGCTTTCTGACAGAAAACACACACTATTTCTCACACCTGGTTTTTATTTTCTCTACTTTGCTTTCCCATATTGCAGACTCAATCCCAGGGAGCGTGATCCAACCCACAGCAGGATTCCATCAGGGCCCAGGCCCGTACTGTGTTCTTCTCTTTTCCTGGTGCAGTCAGTGTTCAACAGGAGCTGTAAATCCATGGTGAGTTGGTACCATGGCTATATGGAGATGTCTCTGACTCCAGGTGGGGCCCACCATTGTTTGTACATAGTTCTTCAGTCCCCTGCCTTCCTGTCTGTCTTTCCAAAGAAGACCCACATGGGAGCCTTTTAATTTTGTGTGTCAGACCCAGAGATGGGATCAAATGTCAGTTGTTTGCCTTTTTCAGCATGCAGTGCATTCACAGACCATGAGGAGTCTGTGTTCCACCAGGGCCATGAGAGCCATTGCCAGGTTTGGACTTGATGGACCAGTTTTCATTTCCACTGCTATTATCAGAGTGGAAAACAATCCTTTTAGATGCCAAACCTGGCCTTCACTCAGAGTGCTACTAGGGTTGGCAAACTTTACATGAATCTCATGCTCTGACTTAATTCCAGCATTTCCCAGCGCCTCAGTTATTTCTTAGAAAAATATGTTCCGTTTGGAATTAAACCCTGGCCGTAGTAATATGCATTTGTGTAGCAGATTTCGCCCCAAAATCTCCCAGTGGATATGTTCCTGACTGCATGTCCAGCATGGAGTCCTCATGGGATGATGTGACTGGTGGTACTTCCCCCTGATCTGCCCATCCTCAGCAACTCCTTCCTTGGTGCAGTTGTTGGGGTGGAACCCAGCAGGAGATTGAGACAGCTTTGGAAGAAGAAGTAGGACTTATGGAAAACCAGAGTGGAGAACCCATGGGTGACCTCTCCCTCCCCTCTCTGTATGATAAGAGTTGGAACCCAGAATGCAAAGAATATTTCTCTGCATATTTTAAAGGATCCAAACCCTCTGAAAAATCTTGCTTTTAACCTTTGTCCATGGATAGGGCTTCCTAGGCTTTGGGATGAGACAGAATTATCAAGAGTGTAAATTAGATAGTAGCATAATATGTAATTTATCACAGGGTGAGAAATGGAGATTTTTGGGTTTGTTAGAATGGTAAGCAGATGAAGACAAGATGGAGGATCCTCGTGGGTTTTAGGCTTCTTCCTCCTCCTTCATCTACTCCATATCCTGCAGTGTTGGTGGCACAGGGTGATTGATCACAATTTGCTGCAGTGCAGTGTTACCTGAACAGAAGTTTAGTTAGTAATTGGTAGAAAAGTAGAAATAATGTACATTTTGGGCAATAATCAGGTAAATTATCTTTAAGAGAATCTTGAAGCTGTGTGTTAGAGGCTCTTTTGTGTCCTTTCTCCTTCGCACTAGGCTGATGTAAAGCCTGGTGTGCAAAAATTGCTGAGAACAGAATAAACAACCTGGAGAACGAGAACAACCAAGAGTCCACTTTGCTTTTTACTTAACAAGGACTTAATGAAAAGGCCTCCCCTATCAGGGAAGAGACATGTGGGAGTGGTAGAACTCTTACAGATAAGTGCAAGATGATTTTTGGCAATTAAATGTGATGAGAACCAGTGTTATCTCACCCAAGGTCAGCCACCTCCCCCACTCTTCCACAGGGTGTGCAGCTGGTTTAAGCCCTGCTTAAAACCAAAATCCTTGAGTTTCGTGAACCTCCACAAAGTCCAGTCAGCTGGAAGTTCAAGGTTTCTTGGGAATGTGGCCTTTAGAGAGTAAAGAAATAAAACATCCTGTTAATAGTAGGTACTACTAGGCTGGACTTTGTTTCTGCCTAAAGATTTTACTTTGGTATACTAGAAAATGTCTTTTATTTTAAAATAGTAAATTCTTTGTCAGCTTTCAACTATCAAAAATACACTTTTTTAATGCAAATTACTTTTGTATTTAGGGTGATTGATGCATCTGTTTATCCTGGGACTGACACCAGCCTGAGGTAAAATATGAAAAGGTTTGTAGCAAGTTATTCCTTTCTCCTCAGAATGAGGCTCATCACTTAAACACTCCTTTTCTCAGCTGTACCATTTGCAAGGACTGGCAGGATACAAAGAAAAAATACTGTTTGCTTTATGTGGAAACTTTGCTACTCTGGGGATCAGCTCGAGTAAAGCTGGAAAATATGATAATTATATTTTCCTAGCCCAGTGCAAACTAGGCCAGCCCAGGTGGCACCACGAGCTGTGCACGGTGCCCAGTAGCACACGGTGCCAAATTGTGTGGAGCTGCATGTGGCTGCTGGAGGGGTGAGGAGATTCAGGGCAGAGCTCATTCCTGCTCCACTGGAGTGCCCATGGTCTGTCTACACACCAGTGCCTTTTGTGTAGGGTGGGTGATGGAGCTGGAGCAGAGCTGTGAGCTGGTGGGGGCCTTCAACAGTGCTTAACAATCACACGTTGTAAAAGGGAAATGGAGTTTGAGTGTGAGTTAAAACAAATAACCCCATTTCTCTGCTACGGTAGATATTGAGCACCAAAGCAATTAACAATTTGCCTTAAAGCCCCGGGCTGACATTTGGAGACTTGGTGTCTTCATGTTCTTTACACAGGAAAATGCCCCAGCAAAGGTGGGACCAGCATCTCTTCTCCTGATACCCCAAGTCCTTGGGTTTTCTGCTGTGCTTGAGAGATTTTATAGAGACTGCAGGTTTGTTATCAAAATCATTGCAAACACGGAAGCTGTCTGCAGTCCTGCTTTTCTCAGGCATTCTTGCTGTTGGTCCTGGACAAGCAGGAGCTGGGATGGCAGATGAGATAGGGACAAAGTATTGTCTGTCCCTCATGAGTGTGTTGTCAGACCCAACACCTCCTCATGACTTCAGGACATTTGCAAAGGTGCTCTCTGGAGCGCCGCCATCATGTGTCCTGCATGGTGAACTTGGTAAAGTTTACAACCTCATCATCCCTAAAAATGCCTTTTCCTCAGTTCAGATAGCCTTTGAGAAGGCTTTTGGCATAAAGAGAAATTGATAATCTTTTCTGTGTCGTTGCTGGAGCAAATCTAATGGGAAACTAGATCCTTAGGAAAAGGTTTTGTGGGATGGTGTTCAGACCTGCACAATCTGATTAAGTTGTTTTTGTTGATTCATCAAGGTTTTATAATTTCTACAGAACCTTATTAAATCACACGAACAACATGTTGCCTTCATTCCCCTAGACTACATAGGTCTGTTGAAAAGGTTCTATTGAATTGTGCATAAGGATAAAATGAGTTGATCTGTTCTGCACTTACCAGGCGGTGTCCATTGATTTTGGCATTTCAAGGCAGGAGACTATGACAGAATTAGACAAATCGAACCAGAATTTGATAGAAATATGGATATTTGTCTGTTTAAGGAACGAGTTTTCAGATCTTTAGCCCATTTTTTTTGCACATTTTATTTAGATCTTATACATTTTGCTATTGATAAGAAGCCTGTTTCAATAAAAAGTTGTTTACTAGATAGAGCAGGACTGCCTAATGTCAGGGGAGCGAGGACAGAGTTTGCATCCCATTATATTTACATGTTTTGGTGATGGACACGTTTAAAATGATGTGGATTGAAACTGGCTTT
Organism: Thryothorus ludovicianus; assembly: GCA_013397245.1. Taxonomy (NCBI): domain Eukaryota; kingdom Metazoa; phylum Chordata; class Aves; order Passeriformes; family Certhiidae; genus Thryothorus; species Thryothorus ludovicianus. The sequence continues at coordinate 30,569 of VZTB01003879.1, forward strand.
GGACCTGTTCCCTGCTCTTTGGCTGCCTGAGCAGCTTGATGTGGTTTGAAATACTTGGGGTTCCACCTTAGGCAGAACAGAGCTGTGCTGCCTGGAGATTAAAACATACCCAGGAGACATAAGGTTATAGGTGACTTCATGAAAAAATAGACAGATTAATTCTTCAGGTTGTTTTCTGAATGCATTCGTCCCTCTGCACCCTCCCCAGCAATGCCACTGGAACATTCCTTTAGCTATTTCATGAAGCAGAATCTCCTTTCCAAAGTGTTGGAATGTGCAGTCAATCCAGACATCTGATGGCTGGGAAAAAAAGCAGGAGCACTGTGCAATTTTTATTTAAATCACAATGCTCTGGGTCTGTGGCCTCCAGACCATTTGTACTCCCTGCAATGAGCAGATAACTTTTAATTAATGAAAGATATTAATGTAAATTCCAGTAAAATGAATACATATAAAATTCTTGTGAAACACTGAAGTAAAAATCCTTTTCCTTGTGCTCTCGGAGCGTGTCAGCCATCAAGGGATTGATAGAACATAATATAATGTGTTGACACAGTGAAACCTAGTTATTAAAAGAGGATTAAAGATACACTGCTTGAAGACTGAAACATTCTGCTTTGTTTTTTCTGGTCAACAGATAGTTTCAAGATTTCAGGGTTAATTCTAAATGTCACATTTTGCCACTATTCATTGATGGTTGCAAATAGCTAAGTTTAAAAAAATAGAAAATGAGAACAAAAGGGGTTTCAGATATCCTAGTACACTCCAGAAAAGCTTGCCAAACCTCCAGAAAACTGAACTTAGGAACTGAAGCTATTAAAATCAAAACTCTTTATAGAACTTTCATTTTATTGCCCTTTCATCCTAAGGTATTTAATAGAAAACGGTGCACATAGGATGTTGCACACTTCCCAGGCTTTATCTGCAAGGTCACTGCTTGTGTGAATACAGCAATTTCACAGCAGATCCCACTATTATGGAACAGCAGTGCTTCCCACTGGGACATTCACCAGGCACTCAGGAAGGGCTAGGCAGCAGCTCTGGGTGGCCATGTGTTCTCCCCTCCCCACATCAGGAAGGCTCTGGGCTCTCACCCCGATGTTCCTCATAGCACAGAATTTGGGGGAAGGTAATAAATACAAGGGCTGCAGATGGAGTGTGCCACAGGTGTTTTAACGGGAGTGAAACAGTTTTGGAAAACATTGCTCTTGCTCTGGCTGTTGGTGCCTCAAGTAACGCTTTCCTTTTGTGGGAGAGGGCTGTGGGACAGGAAAGGAAACAACCTCTGCAGGGACAGTTTTGCCCTTTAGCAGTTCCCTCTGCAAGTTAAAGGTAAAGCCATAGGAATTACTCTGTCATAAATCCCAAAACAGCAGTGTAAGGATGAAATTCTAACCAAGAGGGAGATGGTGAATGAACAGAGCATTGGACAGACACTCCATATTCTTGGATTCTCTCCTCTGTCCTGGTGCATCAGGATCATGCAGTTAACTGTTTGAAAGGAGGCAGAAGTGATTCCCCAGGGGTGGACCTTTCTCCCCACTAACACTGGGATATTTGTTTATGTTTATTTGTTTATGCAGTGGGCACAGTTGGAAATGTAAATGTGTGGAGTTTTAGTGTCTCATCATTCCTAAGAGAGACACGCCACCCTCCCTTCCCAAAAAAAGCCTCTGCATGTGTTGTGACGTATCTCCCGTGTCCCTCTCTGGGCAGAACCATGGCTGTAAGTGCTGTTCCTTGGTACTTTGGAAGACCAGTGCTCAGAGTGATGTTGTGTCTTTCTCTTGCTGCTCAAAAGTGCTCAAGGCATGGGGTTTAAAATAAGTAACTAATCCATGTTAGTGGGAAAAACTGAAAAAAACATTTAAACAAGAAGATTCTGACACTTGCCATTCTTCAAAGTAAAAAACCTCAGGTTTAAAACTTAATTCCCCTTGTCCTGTGCCCATTATCTTTGACTTATTCATCAGTAAAAGTTTCCTTAATCAACTTTGCTTTACCTTAACTGGAAAATTTGTTTCAGTTTACCTGGGTTCTGTGCCGCCTGGTGAAGTTCTTGTCTGGGCAACCCCTCTTCTGGAGGAAACTCCAAAAAACCAGGTGGGTGTGACACCTTTGCTATGGATGGGCTTGGCACAACCTAGTCTAGTGGAAGGTGTCCCTGCCCATGGCATGGATGAGCTTTTAGGTACCTTCCAACCCAAACCATTCCAGGACTCTGTGATTATTTTTAAATATTCCCTGTCCATTGCCCACCACCTTTCTTATACTCTTTGAAACACCACTGGTGTCTAACAAACTCCACACTGGGTGACATCTCCAGTCTCCAGGACAATCCCAGGGTGCAAAAAATCCAGAGGAGACCCCTGGTGTCCTGGGGCACCACTAAGTGTCATTACCTGGAGGGCAGCCGAGTGCAGGGAGGGAGCAGGGAGCTGTGGGGTTTGAGTTTAAATGGCATCTTGTTTTGGAGCACTGTGTGTGCACTATGTAGGTCAGGGCTGAAGGGATAGACTGGCTCTGCAGAGGTGCTGAGAATGATTAATTTCCCTGAGCAGAATTCTCCTGGTTTTTTGTTTCACTGTGTGCTCAAGTCAAGCTGTAATTTCTCACAGACAGTGGGCTCAGGTTTGGGACCATCTGCCTAAAGGGGAAACTTATCCTGGCAGCTGCTGAAAGGGAAACTCTTGTGGATTGGTATCAGTTTGTGCATTAAAAAAACAATTTTTTTTTGCTGCATACTTTCAAGGATGGTTTGTTTATGTTGCTGCTGTGCTGTTTACATCAGTGAGAGGTGTTTTTTGGGTGCTTTCCAGCAGCTGCCAGGCACCACGGAAGGTGTGGACCATGCTCCTTTCACTGCCTGAGCAGCAGTACCTAATTTCCTGTGGAAAACTGTGCCCTTTCAGTCCTTAGCCCTTTGTCTGATGCCCAGCTCCAGTCTGTATTGCCAAACCAGAGATGCTGATGGGGTAGTATTGTTTTAAACACAATAAAATCCAGCTTCATGGAATACTTAGGGAAGACTTAAAATCTCACTAACTCTTCCTTTATGAGTGCACAAGCCTTGTTGTTCTTCCCCTTTATTCCCAAGCAGCCTGAACTTCTGTATCCAGGAAAACATATAAAAATTGCCTGATAAGTAGTTCTAAATGTCAGTAGAGAAAAGTCTGGAAAAATTGCTTGATGTTCTAAAATACTAACTTTAGATATTCTAAACTCTTAACTCGAAGCAGCAGTTTATTGTTTATTTTTTGCCACTTTGGTACTCCCGTGCACGAGAACGGATTTTTCAAATGGCTTCTGCGATTGTCGCACAGCCCGGCTCCTCGTGCTTTACAGGTAGCTAGTGGTGCTGAAATTATCCAAAGGAACATGTCTCCAGGGCTTGGGATTTATTGGGGTTGCAGGATGCCTGAACACAAGCCCTGCCTTCCCTCCTGCTCACTCTTTATATTGCCACACAAGAGTCCCTGAGAGATGAGAAGCAGGTGGAGGGATTGTGCACAGGGAAGACATTGGATGTGTTCCGTGCTGCAAAGATGGTTTAAAGATGGGTTTGCTCAATAATTATCTCAGCCATATTTTCTAACACAGCTTGGCAAGTTCCTCCAACACTTCTGGCATAGGTGCACATGTAACTTGTACATATGCTCGGAGTAGAGCTTCATCTTTTGAAAGGAGGCTTGCAAAAGGTGCTATTTACTGAATAAAATGTGTTTTCCTGGAATCCCGATAGATTGATTTCTTGCCTCTGCAGTTTTTTTCTGGCAGCTGCCCCATTATGGAGTTGTGCCTTCTGGGTCAGAGATGAAAGGAGCTGGCTGTAACCCTGTGCAACTGAAACCCTTTTTCCAAAGGTACAGTAAAATTTTAGCTGTTGAAATGCAGCTTTGCCTGCTCAGTAAAGCCTATGAATTCACATTTTTGCAGCAAAGAGAATGCTTGGATTCTTTGTTGCTGGACACCTTTGGTTGCTCCTGGATTTGTGAGACGTCTAAGTCAAAAATACTTTCTTTTCATTTTGACCTCTTTTTCATGAATCATGGAAAAACCCCCATGATCTGGCATTCTGTTTGTGTATAAGTGTATAATTTCCAAATAATTTCTCCCAATCCAGTAAAATCCTGTTATATGAGGAAAAAATACTGTTAAGGAGACTTACAGAGGTTTTGCATTGAGCACTGCCAGTTTTTCTCAGCCCTACCTTTAGAAGATTGCCACTCTGCTGACAGCTCTTGGGGTCTGAAATATTTTCAATATTTATGCTGCAAAATGACATCACAGTGTTAAGATAAATTCTTCAACCCTGAAGCAGAGCTTGGAAGTGAAATGACAGGAAAAAATACTGGGAAATAGATGTGGTTTGTATGCTTTTTGTCACCGCTCAGATCACACCCAAATCTGAGGGCTTTCTGATTTTCAAGCAGAATTTTCAATTCTGCAATACCCTTTTAAAATTCAAGATTTCAGCTGAAACTCAAACTATTAAACCAGTATGAAAGAATCTGTGTTGGAGAGATTTCCTGCCAGCTTGAAACACAATCGGTACTGGAATTTTCCTTTGAAAACTCTGATCTTGCAAAACTGCTCTGTGTGTTTCCAGGCCATTGCAGTCTGGACTATCTAAGATAAGCAACTAAACTCCATGGATTTCTTGCAGCTAAATCTGACTTGCAGGGACTCATTCACACCACAGGCAAGCCTCCTATGTTAGAGGCTTGTAGAGACAAAAAAAACATGACTCCCAAAGTAATTTAAAAGCATTTCATCTGAATTTAAATAATTCGGGTTTTTTTCAGTTAAGAACGTCAATGTTTTTAAAATATTTTTTTGGATGGAAGAGTTTTGTTGGTTTTAGTTGTATCTGTACATGAATTAAACTATTATAAATTAAGATTTTATTTTTTTTTTGTAGAAACCATCAACATTTTCTATTGATTTTAGAGATTTCAGAATTTCTGGAACTATATTCAGAAATATAAAACTGGATCATTTTTCCTGCATTTGAGTCTTCTCCTACCAAATTATAAGGGAAAGAATTCTTGCAGGAAGTATAGACCTGTCCATTTTCTGGGGGCACTGAGGAGCTGTGGATGTGTAATCAATTTTGAGTGCATCGGGGTCTGAGTGCACATTATCAGGGAAGAATCCCTATTTCTCAGAAGTGACTGACATTCCTCAAAAATGTCCTTTCCCCCCCATTTTTAGGAGAAGATTTTGAAAGGCAACACTGTGATAGTCCTTTTTGATCTGCTGTTTCGTTGACAGAGGTAAGATTGGTCATGGATCTCACAATGTGGGAAAGTCCTCTAGGAACAGGATGTGATGTGTTGGCAGCTTCCTTATGGAATTATCAGGAGAAACAGAAGGAGGGCTCTTCTAATGTGTTAGGTGGTTTGTTGGGTGGGGTTTCTTGGTTTAGGTGGTTGGAATTTTAATTCATCCAGGCTTTTCCTCCCTCTCCTTCCATGACAACACGCTGCAGTTTCTGGGAAGGGGTAGCCAACCTGGGAAGAATTGGCTGGATTTGTGACCTTCTCCAATCTCCATTAGTCCATCTGTACAGTGAAGCATTTTTTGATTCTATTTGCCTGTCTTTTGGGTTTTGAAGGGAACACTGAGAATATCCTCAGAATGAACACCAGGACTTGAACTGTCCCAGTTTTAGGGAGGTGAGTGGTTCTGCAGGTGTGCTAGCGGGTTTTTTTTGTACGCCAGCAGGCATAACAGCAAATCAAACCAATTTACATCTGATTCTTCTCTTGCTTTGAGATCAGAAGACATTCCCTAAAATGTCCCTTGAAGGGCTGCATCCAGACAAACCAAGGAGCTTTGGCACTAAGGATTTGCATAGTGCTGCTGCTTGGGGAATCCCTGGAAAAGCTCACCTGGCAGGGCAGGTCCTGCTCGGAGCACCTTGCTTGCTTGAGTCTTTTTGAAGTTAGTCACAGGAACAAGGAAAACTTGCAGCTTATTATGCCCACGTAAATCTAAGAAACTGCTGATTTAATAGTGTCTAATTTTTATGCTAATGTTGAAAAAAATATATCAGAGCTTTGAGTGTTCAGTTCTTGACTCTAAATTTGATTAACCATTTTTCTCATTCCTTTCCATGGAGGAATAAAGGGAATCCTGATTATTTCATCTGAACTGGCACCTTGTAAATTAAATCCACCTTCTACAGGGAATCCACACCCTAAGATCTCCCTGTGTGAAACACATTTATCTTGGGAAATAAAGCATGGTTTTTTAATTCTTATTCTCAGACAGTCATCAAAGCTGCAGTGAAGGTATGTGAGTACCCTGAGCTACCAGGGCTAGTATGAAGTCATAGATTCAGAAATATGCTGCTGAACTTGAAAATTCCTGCAAATAATGAGATTATTGAGACCAACAGATATGAAGTATTTATTTTGCATTTTTTCCTTTAAAAGAAGAAAAAAATGAGCATGAAAGAAATCTCATTCTGAATTGTGGGTCTCATAGTCCTCAAAAGAGTCACCAGTTTCGCCAGAGAAAAATTAATATTTCCTCTAAGGATTGTATTCTTGAGATACTCATCAGTGTGTGTGAGAGTATTACATCGCTGTCCTCTGGGAATATCCATTTCCATCTTTTTTCCATCCCATTCTGTAAAACACTCTGTGAGAATTAAATGATTCCCTGAATGAATTCTCATTTTCTTTGACCTCTTCCCTTCTGAGGAACCCTATAAACACAAAACAGGGTTAAGTAGCACAGAGGAAGCAAAGCTCTACTTTTACATTAAAAACATTATTAAGCCTTCTGCATCTGGGGATGTTTATTCCCAGTCTGGAGAGTGGTGCTCCCTGGTTTCCACAGATGTGGCATATGAGTGATTATCCCTAATTGGTTGGAATCTTAATTTTGGAAAGGAAATCCATGCAGAGCCTGTTGGAGTGAAATGGGGCACGGCGAGGAATGGTGGTTGCTCCACACAGCTTGCAGTGCCCTGTCCCCTCTGGTGGATTTGCAGCTGGTACAGGAGTGCAGCAGCAAAGCAGTGGTGTTTCACCTGCCCTGGGTGGTCACAGGGAACTGCTGCTGGATTTGCTTAGAGCCAGATTGCTTGGCATCATAGAGTCCTACAAATCACTGGGGTTGGGAGGCAGCTTAGAGCCCCTTCATCCCAAAGCCCAGCCACGGGCAGGGACACCTTCCACTCCACCACGATGCTCCAAGTCAGAAGTAGAGAGCTTAAAGCGTGGATTTGCTTGGACTTGGGGAGCTTCTCCAGAATCCACATGAAACCAGTGGCATTGCCATTGCATTTCACTCATGTTGCTGGCACAAAAATTTCACTTTATGAAGAGCAGATGTTGCTGCTCTTAGGATGCCCCTTTTCACTGTGTTTGGCATTCAGGATGTTCTTGTGGCTGGAGTCAGATAATGAATGGCTTTGTTGTTGTTGTTGTTTTAAAGTCAGTAAACACTGGCCTTTAAGCAAACCTTACAACAAGAATGTGTCTGTACTGGATGAAGAGGGGAGTGAGCCAGGCCCTTTGTCTACTTTTGGAAGTATTATTGGAATATGGTAGTAAGGTGTTCCTGTTGACATCTGAATGTGGGTAGGATGGGAATGTGGGAGGGCTGATGTTGAGTGGGACCCCAGCTGTGCCAGGACTGTAGGAAAAACTGGTTTTCTCCTCTTCCATTTTTAAAGCACCATATTCCACATGGAAAGATAACTGCTATTTACAGGGATTCAAAGGGAAACTGCTAAGACCCATGCTTTCTGCAGTGCTCTTTTTTGCTGCAGAGATACAGCAAATCCCAGAACCTGGTTGAATGATTTGTGGCTAGTTTTAGCTTATCTCCAATCCAATTTACAGACACACCACAAGAAAGTATATTCATGTTGGCCTGGACATTCCAAATGCTCCATGGAAAATATAATTCTAAGGCTTGTGGTGGATTTTATATTTGTTACAGATATTATATCAAGCTATAATTTAGGAATTGACTCTGCATTAAATTTATTCAGTGAGAAATCATGCTGGAAATTGCTGGCGAGCAAGATTTCTAACAACTCCTGGTTTTTAAGCCTTGGAAGCATAAGAGGAGTAGCCTTTCTGATTTCCTGCATTCTTTCAGTCTTCAGAGGGGCTTATTGTCATTTTGGTTTGGCTTTTCAGGGGAATATGAACTCCAGGTCTTAATTCATTTGAACTTTGTGTACATCCTCAGAGTCTGTTCTGCTGGAGAAAGCTGGGAGGGCTTTGATTCATATGAGATCTCTTTTATCCCTCTTTCTAAGCTGATATAGGAGCAATGCAGAATAATGCTAAATTCAGTGTTTATGTGGCAGGCTCCAGAGGTCCCTCTGAACCCAGGTTATTTCCAGAACAAGATGTTCTCCGAGGGTCACGTGGATGGGGCTGGGTGTGAGCAGAGGCCAGGCACAGCACCAGCACAAAAAAAGAAGGCAGAGTCTATCCCAAAATCATGAGAGCAGCTGCCTATAGAAGCTGTCCTTACTGGGACAAGTGGATCAGCATTTAGAGCCTAAGAAAACTAGGCAATGTTTCCATAGGAAAGTTTGTTTAACTAATAGACTTAATTTGCCAATGGTTATCTTTAAATTAGAATTTGCAATCCCTTGCCTGATTGCTTCAAGATGTGCTTTTTTTGTTCCTTCAAGGACTCTTAAATCCCTGGAGAATCCCTTTAAACATCTGTTCTGGCTTCTCTAGAGATAGTGATGGGTGACTGCTGTGGTACTGTAATTAGATGTGGCTCCTTGATTAACCAGGATTCTTGTGTCCACCTGGTGACACCTTTTAATGGGAGCAGATAAGCGCATCCCATAAGTGCAATAAATGCATCCATCAAAATGATGAAATGGAATTCAGAGCTTGTTTTATTTCTCTATTACTTGTATTTTATACATGTAATTATCTAAGCTCTTTAATATATAATCTTGGGAAGTTGTCACAGGTTAAGTTCATGGTTTGGTGCGAGTACAAGTACAGTGATTTATGTGCATCCAGTGAAAATTATTTTACCTCATGAAGGATAAAATTCCCAAAATTCAGTATTGATCTAATACTACTTTTTTATCAAAGTTGCCACAGGTTTGAGAGACCGTTCTTGTAAACTTGTGCGTCCTTGTGTATTATTTCCTCCTTATGTCTTTTGCAAAAAGGTTCTGGCCATTTGGGTAAGTGCAAAGGCCTACTGGTATGTAAAGCAGCAGCCTGGATTTATTTAGCAGCCCAAGCTGATGTTGGAATTGAAAGGAAAAATAATATTTTAAGTCCTGGACAATTATAAAGGAGAGCTGGATGTAGCAGCTTGTCTCTGGGTGGACAGGCCAAGTCTCAGACCCCTCAGTTCCTGTGGCTCAATCTAGAGATTGATCTAAATGTGTCTGTTCTTGGATTTCAGGTCTGGACCTGAGACAGCTGGACTTCTCTAGCGTGTGGTGATCATTAAATTGGACTTAGAGTCATGAAAAAAGGAAAACTTGGAGCTGGCTCAGAGCTGCCATTCAAGCAATACTTGTGAAAAAGGCTGCCAGGTATTCTCACTTGACATGTCATCACTTTTCTTGTTTTGCTGAAGGAATGGATTCCAGGGAAGTACCAGATTATCTCTGCTAATGCCAGTGGTCAATTTCCAGTATAAAGAAAGAAAAGTAATGCTCTACCCTTACTTAATTGAGATGGTGATGATGGGGCTGGTGACAAAGGAGTTAGTTGGTGACTTTCTTTTCTGTTGAAGGTGCCACTTAGGATTGAGTTTGGGAAAGGATGAAATTCTTAACTACTGGCTGAATCCTCTGCACAGGGAAGCTGGGTTTGGAGATGAAGCACTGAGTTTATACTCCTCCCTCTCACTAATCATTAAATACACACGAGGAGCCGTGACAGATGGGCCACGTTCCACATTTTCAGAGCATATTTCAGAATTAATTGTGCTGACAACATTTTAGAAAGAGCAGCTCCAGACTCTTTTTTCTTTGGCAACGGTGGCTTCTGGCTGCTGTCAGGCAGATGAACATGTTTTTCTGGGTTTATTATTTTGGGTTTGGCTCACATGCTCACTGTACTGGTGATTAGGGGTATGGGGGGAGCATTACCTGTGTTCATTAACCAGACTTCAAATACCTGCAGCCATCAACAGCTTTGTACCTGAGTGCCTGTGGATCTGGGAGGGGGAATTGCTCTGGCAATAGATAAGGAGAGGTGGGAGGGAAGCGTGGGGCAGGATCCACGCTGCGTTGTTGTTTGTGGCCAATAGAAATGGCTGTCAGGGATCCAGAGGGCTGAGGTCTGGTCTGCAGAGGATTCCAGCGAGGTTTAGTCTAGACTGAACATTTTTGAATGCACTGAGTCTTTCGCTCTTGCCCAGATTCCTCTGCCAGGGACTAATTGGAGCTGATGATCGCCTGCCATGAGAATTGCAAATTCCATTTCGAAGGTGCTTTTTTTTTTTATTCTTTTCCTTTTTTAAGAAGCGGTTTACAGGTTTTGGCAAGAGGCTGAGTTTGGCTCTAAAATGACAAAAATGCTTCCAGCCTAGATTTAGGCATAACTGTTAATATTCTCCAGATTTCTTCATTGAAAAACCATGCCAGTTACAAACAAACAAAAACCCACCTCCCTACCCGATTTGGTTAGCCAAATTTACTTTCTCTTCATTCTTTTTAGTCCATAAAAACTCTTTCCTTCAAGCCTTCAAATGCAGAATGCATTCTTTCATTCTGGTTTTGACAGACATCCGTTATATGTTTCTCCCACAAAATTTGCATGCTGTGGTGGGATTTTCAAAGCATTCCCCCTCAGCCTCATATTTCTGTGTTTGGAGTCAGCAGGATCAGTGTTAGTCTGGTTCTGGATGCCCTGGAGAGCTCCTTTTTGCTCTGACACTTCCTTTTTTGTTCATTCATTTCTTAAAAAACATTTTTCCTGGATAAACCTTGAATCCCTTTACTCCATTCTGAGTTTTCAACATATATTGTTGTCAGTACAAACAGAAGGAAGGTGATATCTAGTGTACTAAGATGGATGTTAGGAATTGTTGAAGATTTTCTTTAAGTTTTGAAAGGAGTTTTGAAGCATCTTCTCACCCCATCTTCAGCTTTGTCAGTTGCAGGAAGAAACCTCAAGGGCAGATATTTTAATGGTGGCAAATCAATCAATCTAAGGCTTTTCTGAGAAGACATATCAAAAGCTAATCGCTGTTAAAATTAAGGTTTGGGGTTTTCTTATGAGGTTCTTTTTTTTGTTTTCCCATAATGTTAATTCAGAAGCAAGGAGATCTTGTAAAAGCCGCGAAGTTTTTAATAATACGATTTAATTAATGTACATTTTCAAATTCTTTTAAAATCAAAGCCAGATCCAGAAGAAGCTGCAAGAAAGCTGCAGAATGGGTGAGGAGGCAAAAAACAAAGATGACTGATCACATACAGATCTTCAGGCTGCTGCATCAAGAAGCTGTTTATAAGCATAAGGTAAAGATTGGAATTGGGATCAGAATAAGGGTCTGACTGGGATGAGATGAAAAGTTGCTGCTTCTCAAAAATCCACCTGAAGCTAGTCAAGGTTTGAGGACTTGGATTTGAAAGATCTAGAAATCGCCCTTGCATGCATTACTGTAATAATCAGATAATTATTATCTTATCTTGGTGTGGTGAAGTTAATTTTGGTATTATTCTGAAAGTCCTAGCTCAGCTGTCTGGCTGGATGGGAAGAAATGCAGACTCCCAGAAAAACTCTCCTCGCTTACTCATGGTTTTTCTATGGTAAAGCCTGATTTGTGATGAGTCAGGCAGTTCTGGCTCCCATTTTGTGGGATAAAACTCCTGACATGCTGTATTCCTCCTGTCACAGTAGCAGCCCTTAGAAACCTTGGGAACCTCCAAGTTTATTCCAGCTCTCCTGAGATTTCTGTGAGTCTTTGGAGCGGCCAAAAGTGGATTTCTCTTTGCAGAGAAATCTCCTGGAGGCCCTGCCTTCTGTGCCCTCTCATTCCTTGGAAAGACTTCTGAGGAAGTGACAGCTGACCGACCCTAACAGGATCATAGGAATTGGACTCCTTGGTGTTCCTCCTTTAGATGAGGGAAATTGTTGAATGTAAGTACACACGAAGAAGTGAGATGCAAAGAAGAATGGTAATTCCAGTTTGAGACTGTCACCCATCAGTCCAGGTGAAAGTCAAGGTAAAAGAATTTTGTAATTGATTTTGTTTTTTTTTTGAGTCCAAGGTTGATCTTTAAATAAAGCATTTGCATTCACTTGTAGGAGCTTAAGCCAGTTGTGTGCTCTCTAATTACATCAGCCCAGGCATGGAGATGTTGGGAACAGCACCAATGCTGCAGGAGCTGCCAGGAGTGATTTATTCCAAGCACCCATGCGGAATCTTAGCCTGTGCTGAAGCCACAATGTATTTCAGCAGTAATTCCTTGACTCTCTGCTGTGGTGTTATTCAGTCATGGCCTTGCAAGAGACAAAGTGGAAAATGCTGGAGAAATGCCATGTTAAAAGACATAGTGCCAGTACTGGAAATATTGGGTTCTTATATTGTTGTAAAAGTGAGGCCATAACAGACCTAAAACAAGAACCCAAATCATTTCTTCCCAAATCATAGCGACAATAAGATAAATAATATTAAATACCATCACCCCATTAATCAATGAATTTGCCTTGATTTACACTGGCTTAATGTCACAGCACATTTCTTACCCTAAGGCAAGCTGTACCTTGGAGATGTGCAAAGGATTTTTCCCTTAAAGAAACCTGGGATTTAAAAAAAAGAAGTAATAAAATGTAGAAGAGGCCTTGTCACATGGTTTGAATTTACCTGGCCCGTAGCCAACAGCCCTAGGTTTGATTTGTATCCCAGCAGGTCACTACAGACCATAGCATTTCTGTTAAAATGTGCTCAAATTTATTAAAAGGCAGCATACACACGTGGTGTGTGATCAGTTATCAATTTTAATAGCATTTCCCTACAAAAATCATCAGGAAAGCTGCTGTGTATGTCTCTGTGGCTTGCTTTGCTCTTTCTTACAATATTTTTTTGTTTTGGTTTTACTGTACTTAAACTCATTTCCTACTCTAAATTCTACCCAAATTGCAAATGAGGGCATTTTGCATCTTCATAATAAAAGCTGAAATACATTGTAAAATAATTAATCCATTGATTAGAAAAACAGATTTAAAATCAATCAATATAATTATTTTAACTAAGTCCATAAAGGATAAAGGCTGTTTCTTGGCTCAGGTCATCCTGGTGGTGAGCAACCTTACAAACCTATAGAAAGTTTCATCTCTTACCCCAGAATAAGTCAGAGTGGGTAATCTCTGTTTTTTCTTTAAATGCTCAGCACATTAGTTGTTTATTGTTTTTTCTTATTTTATCTCTGTCTTCAGTCTTAGAAATCCTTCAGAGTTGTGCCCTTCATAGAAGCAGGATTAAACCTGCTAAAAGCCAGCACTGGTATGGAAAATAGAGTACCAGGCAACCTTTAGCCTCTTGGGAAAAGGAATTCCAGTGAGGAGCACTACATCTCAGAATATCATGGAGCCTTCCCTGAAACTGGAAAGTCCTAATTTTAGACTGCTGCAACTGATGAAGATTTTGGCACTGTCTCAGGTGATCAGCCTCAGAAAACCACCATTTTAGCTATGTTTATGGCATGGTATCTTTTCAGAAACCAATTGATGGTAATTAACAGAGACCAGAAGCTGCACTGTGCTCTGTTTTTACAGAGTAATAACTTCTTTCAGAAGCAGCCCAAATTTAAGGCTGATGACAGCATTATTGTGCAGAAAAAATGGATGTGTCAGCTTTCTTCCATCTCCCAGACTGGGAAGGAAAGCATTTGGTGCTCACAGCAATCAGGACAGAGTCATTAATGTATTAATAGAGAAATAATATTCCCCTGTCCCCACCCCTGGCTGAGTTTTGTTGCCCAGCCTACCCAGGCTCTGGTGATTGCTGCAGCTGAAGTCCAAATTCAGCCCTAGGGCATGACCAAGGGGCCCAAGAGTGACAAAATGAGTTAGAAAATCAAAAAACTAGGGAGACATGAAGAGGCTGTTCTGTGTTCCTGATTCAAACACCAAGGGATAGGAGTGAAGGAAAGGATAAACTTGAGTTTACCTGCCTAGTCTGGGAAGGATAAATAAATGGCATGCAAGTGATAAGGTATAAAGTGATCAAATGCTTCCTTTGTGGTTCTTTCATCCTTTCACAGGTGATGAGAATAAAGACATACCTGAGAATGCACTAGGGGCTTTGAACAGATGCTGACTAAACATCTGTGGGATGTTGAGGAGCTGACCTCAGCATCGTGTAACGAAAGGAAATGCTGAGGTCAGGGTTTCTCCTGGGATTTTTTGGGTGGTTACTGCCCATGTGTGTACCACTGTGATGTGGAGGACAGTTCAGACTCCTCTTTAGGGAATGCCTCGGTTACTTGTGCAGCGTGTGGCTGAAGGGTGGGTGCATTCTGTGTCTGCAGCGTGTGCTGCTGCACTGCACCAGCAGCCAGCATGAGCACAGGACTGGGACAACCAGTTCTGAGAGCCAGCCTGGCAAATTCGGGGTTGGTGTTAGTCAAGGCTACCAGCTCTAGAATAGGAGTGACTTGGTGTTATTAGTGGGATGGGAGTTATGGGTGGGATATGTGGTGTTTGTAGGAGAGGCAGAGATGAGTTACCTCGGGACAGAAACTCCTTTCCATGTTTCATTGGAGAATGTTGATGTCGTGTGAGAGCACTTTAGTCTCCATCCTCAGTGTTTGCAAAGACAGGCACTCTGGGCTGTCTCATGTCCTTCCCCAGCAGAAAACATCCCTTTGCTGTTTGTGCCTTCTTTGGGAGAAGAACAACTTTTTAGGACTGTTACTGCTTCTTCCCTTTTTTTCTGACCTGGACAGGACTAGAATGGACAGGACTTCCTCTTTTAACCTAAGAGGAAAAGTCACAGCTGGCACTAGAAAGGAGAGAAAATCAGTGGCTGGTTCTGTTGTAAAGGAAGAGACAGGAGCAGCAAAGCTGCCTCAGCAGCTCTGCCCCACCTCAGTCTCCAGTGCAGCCTGTGTTGGTGCTGGTGTCTGCCTTTGGAACACTCATTTGCCAATGCCTGTGTGGTAAAACTGAGCCCAGTGGATGTGCAGAAGGTCGGTGGATTTGGAAAAAATCCAGAAGTATTCAGAACTTACTGGAGTTTGCTGCACTGAGGCCATCAGGTTGATCTGTGTGTGTGAGGCATGAATTTTGCATTAAATAGTCCATTTACACTGGGTAAGTGGCAGCTAAACACAATTTAATATATCTCTAAGAGCAAGCAAGCATTTTCCAATTTTGTGAGTGTGAGGAAAGTCCACTATTGCCATTTATACTTCCAACAGTCTGATATTGCCCCAAGTAGCCTCTAAGAGAAGTATCTCATATTTCAGAGTCTTCATCATGGTACAGGAGCACTTCAATTGGTTCTGCCATCTCTGTTTTATTTTGGTGTGGAGTTGCTGAGATAACACCTTTGTTTAAGGGAAATTAAGTCAGAGTTAAGGCAATCCCAGCCCTAGGGGCTGTTCAGACATTTGAATATGTCCCCTTTAATATCATTTCAGTGGGGGAACTCTGGGAAATACCAGCTGCCTCTCTCCTTACTTTATTTTTCTATGGATTTTCCTTTTCATTTTGTATTTAGAGTCTTAACTTCTGAGTATAGCTTTTTCATATTTCAGTCTCTGCTTTGCTATTTCTGTTTCCCTTGCCATTCCCTACTTTGACACTCCCTTCCTAGGGAAGTAGGAAAATTCAGGTGTTAATACTGGAATGATTTTTAGTGCTGTAGTTTCAGCTTTGAAACTTGCAGCTTTCCCTTGCTTTCCTCAAGCTGATGAGATTTTCTGTGTGAGAGCAGTGGCATGGATTTCTGTGTAGATCTCAGAGTGAGCAAAAACACATCTAGAGTAAAATCCACAGTTGTATCATTTCACCACAGCTCTGTGTCATTCCAGTAGAAACATCCAGCTAAAATGGATGATACTTCGCCAGAATGTAAAAGGAACCTTCCTTAGGACATTTCTCCTCCATCTGAGGTTGTTCCCTTTTTTATTGTATTAGTACAGGTTTTTCAGCTGGTTGTTTTAGCTCGTTTTTTCTGAAGATCACCAAGATTTCTGTATGAGGTGTTTATTTAAAGTATTTTACAATGTAAGTAAGATATACAGATCCAACCTGAGCCTCATTAAAAGAACGTTGCCAAAAATGGAAAGCCTTCAGAGGCCTATTAGAGTGAATTATCCTAATGAGAAGTATGAATTCTGTCCTAACAGCTCAAACTGCTTCAGCGGATCTGGAATTTTCCCAAAACCTGCCAGAATTTAAGGACCCGTGTCAGTCTGGCTTCCCTTGCCCTGTAACCAGGACAGAGAGCAGCCAAGTGCTGTCTCTGCCAGCTGTATATTCAGAATATAATTTAAACAAAATGCTTCACTAACAGCAGAAACGCTTTTAGCTTTGCTGAGCATGCGTAAGATATTTTTAGATGAAAATTCTCATTATCATTGCTGACTGAAAAGACTGATTTTTCTTCTTGCAATAATTTCCTACAGGTGAGCAATGGGAATTAAGATTCATACCCTAGTCTCTGTTGTGAGCCATTCAGGAGGCTGAAGAGCAAGGAAATGGAGGTCCAAAGCAATCAGAACTGTCATTTTTAATGTAGTCTCCCCAGCGTTCCTGGCCCAAGGTTTCAGGTGAACGTTCCCAAGAAAAAATAGTCACTCCGAATATATGTAGATATATTAATCATATATATATATAAATTATAAATACATATGCCTAAAACTATCTCTGCATTGTCTGCTTTAATCGTAAAAGCATCAAGTGGCATTTCCTCCCCCACGAAATTCCCTGGCCTTGTATTGCCAGATGTGGCCATAAGTTATACAGCTGTAAATGAAACCTGCCCCTTTCTTCATCTTGCTGCAAGCTGCTGTTCTCAGCTGCCCTTTGCTAGGGGTGTGGTTACCTAAAGCTGTTCTCCCGTTCTTTGCCCACTGCTGGGACACTGATGAGCAGTTGGAAAGGGTGATGTGTTACTGGCAGTGCTCATGGGGGGCTGGGATGGTGCCCTGGCACCGGTGCACAGGAATCCTGGCCCCGGCCATGTGTGTGACTCTTCTGGCACCTCCTCCCTCACAAAATTAAGTGGATTTTTGCCCCTCTGCTCTGTGCTGCGTTAGGTACTGCACGTGCTGATGGCATCCAGCTGCTGAGTCACTGTGATCCTGAGACCTGTAAAGAGCTGGAGAGAAAGCTGGAAAGGTAACTAATCCTTTCCTTTCGAAACCAGGCACCTACTTGCAAGTTCAGATGACTTTTAACGTGGGATTGCTGAATAGAGCAATTTTTCAATTCTAGATTTAACATGGGCACCTCATTTCTTATTCCAAAATGAGGAAGGTGTGTTTTACTTCTTTATTTGCTCCTTCTGTGTAGAATATCCTTCTTTTTTGCTGCTGCTTTGCTTTTTTTCCTGAGGAGCCACTTGCAAAGTGCTCATCTTAAAAAGCATTTTCACCTCCTAGTAGCTGGAGTCTTCAGGGAACATCCAACTCTTCCTAAAGCAGAAGTCAATCCAGGCTTTCTCTTGAATTCCACCCATGCCAGCTGAGGATATCTGGGTACTCAGTCCCTCCTGAAGAAAACAGCACTGGTAGCTACGTAGAACTTTCTGTGCATTAGCCAGATGTTGTCTGAATCTGGGATCAGGTAGGACACCTTTTTTGCAGGACACTCCCTCAGTTATGTTCCTTTCGTTGTGCAGTTTTTACTAGTAAGCCATATTAATAATATGGTTTTGCGTATAATAATAAGTTTTGGGGTTTTTTTTATCCTCTGGGTCTGACATTTCTAGAAAAATAGGTTCGCTTTGTTTTGTCAATGCTGTTTTATACAGAAGCTATTAATTTATTAAACCATAAGGAGTTAATGGGGAGGTTTCTTCAATTCTTCGTCATGCTGGAAATACTGCCCTAAAAACAGATGTCTCTGGAAGGGATTGTATGAAGTGATGTGCAGGGAGGAGCAAAGGTGCAGATAAATGTAATAATATCTTTTTGTGGCTGAATGCAGCAGCTGTCAAGTGAGTTAAATAGCAGCATTTCTCAGTGCAAAAGCTGCTCGAAGCTGATAATTACTGTGCCTTTGAGAAAGCAAAGCCCTCTCATTATAAATATATAATGGACCATGAGTCCCCATCTCACGCAAAACTATCTGAGATTAAATCTTCTTCCAATTTGCATTGTTCAAATAATTATATCTTGCCGGGGTCAGAGTTTGGATGATGCATTCCCAGCCCTGGGGTTTATCCGCTGGCTCCAGGACCAGACCACAATGTCAAACAGCTCGAAGAGGTTTCCTATTGACTCTGCTGTGGCTATTTCCACCTGTGCTGCTCCTTCCTGCAGTCTAATCGATGCAGCCCTCTGAGAAATTCTTCTCCATTCTGTGCCTTGTTTCCTGAAGCTTTGCTTTCCAAACAGAAACATCCACTTAAAATGCAGAGTCTTCGTTCAAGCTGCATTCCTCAGAGTGATCTCTTCCCAGTTTCGAACAGTAAAACCACAGCTAAAACAGTAACAGAGAGCTGCCGTGCACAGCGAGCCTCCGCTCCAGAGCAACATCTGGATTTGTTAGGATGAGCAGGCAAAGCACTCTGGAGGCTTTAGGAGCAGTACTTGCTGTGTGTCGAGCTCTTGGGTCACTCTGCCTTCGGGCTTCATCCCGTTCACTGTGAAAACGAGATGGCCGGGAGAGCAGGGTGGGATGATAACACTTGAAATCTGGGAAGGGATTACAAAGGGCCTTTGCAAATGCAAATCCGTGTCATTCCCAGCACCTCGAAGACGCCCCGAGGCAGTCGCCTCATTGTTAAGTCAAATGTGCTGCATGGAATGCTGGATGATTTCAGTTTTTGTAAGTCCTTGTTTTATTTGAAGGCTACTTCCTCAGACTAATTCTTCTTCCGAAATACGTGCATGATTTAAAAGGTTTTCCTCCGGTCGTTTCAGCTGGGCAGAGGCTGCTTTCCTCTGCAGAGCCGTGCAGTGATGTCCCCTATGTCATTGTTCCCCTCATCCCTGCTGGCAGCCGGAACTCTGATGTCAGAAAGATCGAGGATGCATCAGAAGCCCCCTCACTCCTGAGTTTCCGTGGGCATTAGATCACTTTGGGAATCGCAGTGATCCCTTCGGGGTCGCTTACCTTTGGATGCTGTGACGCTGCGTGAATGTGAGATGTCACTCAATGCAGCTTGTGCTGGTGACGGCTCCGTTCTCCCCAGACCTGCACTGCCAAGCCATTGGAAGTAGCTGCAGAGAAATGAGCTGCCTGTGTGTTTCTGGAAGTGTAACTTGACCTGGATGTGCACGTGAACTTCCAATGACGGTTCTCTTAAAAAAAAAAAAAA
>VZTB01003879.1:50052-105812 GCA_013397245.1 Thryothorus ludovicianus
AAAAAAAAAAGGAACAGGAACTGGAAAACCAAACAGATGTGGTGTGATATTTGGGCTGTTACGCAAACGGCCCAGCATTGGATGAAACGTAAATTCTGTGCACTTCCAATTACATTTACTTTCTTTTTGTGTTTTTTCCCTGTAAATTTTGCAGGGTTGTCTCTTGTCCTTTCACACAGAACCTTGCACAGAGACAATCAGCTGGGCTCTCAGGATGAGGAATTACCTATTTCCTTCTTCATATATGGCTAAATGTCAGTCCTTTGAGTTGTCAAAGTAGATTTCTGATGAATATGAGTTAGTTTTCTCTCTTGTGCTGCATGTGCTGGAGCTTTCATATGTGTGGAAACATGCATGTTTCTTCTTCCCAGAACACGCATTTCACAGCTTACATCGAGTGACTTTTTTTACAGCTGCTTTTGCTCTTTAACAATTTGTTTCTTTCCTCTGTAGCTCAAGGAAATGACGGAAAATGAGCCAAAAGCATCGTGTGAGTCAAGAGGCACAGAAGTGCTGCCAAGCATGGGTTCCCACCAGGGCAGGAACGACTTCTGGGGTGGTGAATTCCAAAGAAATGGCTCTGTCCGGCTGCAGCAGGAAGGTCAGGAACAAGGCAGCAGGTAAGAATCTCAGTGTCTCACTCATGCATCCAGACACTTTGTGGTTTCCCAGCCTGTGGTGTGGGAAGCATGTCATCCTTGGAGCACTTGGGCTGCTGAGCCAAGCAGGAAGAAGGTGAGAGAGGAACAGGGAGAGAGGGAGTTACTGATTTGGGACTGCAGTGCTGAGGAGGCAGCCAGGCCTCTGGCTGCAAGGGTTTTGCCTCCTTCACTGAAATAAGTAACCCCAGGTACAGGATTCTCAATAGTTTGCCAAGATACTTCTTTTTCTTCTATTTGCTTCTTCCAGTTTTAGACAACCATGCCTAGCTAATTCCAAACTAGTTCCAGCTACCACGCTGCTGTATTGGCACTGTTCCAGCCTGCCTGTGCCCTGATAATTGAGTGCCTGTATGGCCCCAGAGGGCAGAAACAGCTGCATCACCCCCCATTTGAAATCATGTACTTGAGATAATCTTTAGTTCAGTGAGAAGTAAAGAATATTGGATAATAAAGTCAGGCTCTGATTTCTACGTATTTATTTTTAAAGATAATACCAGCCCAGTATCGTTCTGTGTCCATTTAAATGGGAAACTGTAAAGTTTAATCTTGAAAATCAGGCCTACGAAGACTCTTCAGTCACAGTCATTAGCTGCTGCATAAAAACCAGTGTTTTCAACTCAGGATTTTCATGTCACAGTCCTAGCACCAAATTTCTTGTGGCAAAACCTTTTTCACCCAACATTGTTGGACTTCACCCAACAGTGGGATAATTCCCTGAGTATCCTATTTGAAAGGGCAGAGTATATTGTACTGTGTACAGGTGCAGAAAGAGCAAGCTTTGCTCTTACATGATGAAAACAAATTTTCTGGGAAGGTAGCTGTACATTTTCTCAGTAGAATATTAAAGGCAGTAGAATATATAGGCAGTAGAATATTAAAATGTGTCACTTCTGGATACGCAGACTTAGATTTCATTTTTCTTTCAGATCCTTCTTGCTGGATTGTAACCCTAAACATGAATTAAATTCTATGAAGTAGTTTTAACCAGTACTAAAACTCAAAAAGAAGCTGAAAATGTCCAACACATTATTAAAAAGGAGCTGATCAGTTCAGAGCCCCAGATTAATTAGCAAATCCCTAGGACAAGGTATAAAATCAGTAAGACTTTGATAGGCATTTTTCCCATATTTTTGCTCCTGGGATAATTCTTAAGAAAAAACCAAACAGGGTTGTTATTAGTATTTGTTTTGCTTTCCTTTATCTGGGAAAGCTGATGGAGGAGCCTTTTTCTTTTCAGTGCAGATAGTTCAGACCTGAAGCACCTGTGTCACCCTGATTTCTTCAGTTTTCTGGTGCACTTTACAACTTGATGTTTTTTATAGTTCGTAGTTCTTCCTCACACACGGGTGTTATAATTAAAAACATATTTATATTAAAATAAAGTTGTTTACATACTTTCTCTTAAAGTAAAAAACAACTGATAAGCAATTATCTTCACCAATAAGGTGGAAGAAGTATCAAGCTTCTCCTCCTCTCCCTAATCTGTGTAAAAATACTATAAATATAAAATCAAATATTGTAATAAAAAGCTTTATACCTTTTCACCAAACAGTGTATGTCATTACATATCCAACAACAACACACCAGTGTAACCTCGTGGATCCTGCATTTATCAATGTTGTTTGCAGGTCTAGCTCTCTCTTTGTGTCAGATGCTGGGCACAAACCTTGAATTCTGTTTATTTTCTTTGATCTCAAACCCTTTGTATCTTTAAGGCAGTGCCTTTTAAAATCGTTACCAGTTAAATCATTCATTTTTCCCATTTTCTGCTTTTACCTTTTGAATTCAAATGATTTGCACACCAATCGCCCTGGGAAACACTTAAGAAGCTAAAAAAATAAGAGCACTTTTATGGGACTGTAGATATTTCAGGTTTTTCACGTGCTTAAGTGTTCTACTGTAGCACAGGACATAAGGAAAGGTTCAAGGACAAGTATTTTAGGGATAATCTACGTCACACTATGAGCACTTCTGGCATTTAAGGTAAAATTCTGATTCAACAGGTACCTGTGCAGTCAAAACTGAATCATTGTATTTGCACATGTGATGACATTCCTCCAATAAAATGTAAGGACTTGAATTATATAATGCAAGAAGTAATTCAGGTATTTCCTTCATGCATTTTGAAGGATTTCTTTTCCCCCTGCGAGGCTGATATTGTAACTTTTCTTTTAGGCTCCTTGGATAGCCTTCTCCTTAACCTACTGCTTAGACTGCAAAATTTGCAGGAACAAAGTCTTCTTAACAAGGAAACTGCATCTTGGAGATCTCTACCTATTTGCTAAATTTTATTAGAATTGGACAGCAAAAACACATTAAGGAAGCACACGTGTACACATGCAAAAAAAGTATTTTAATAAGTCTTCTCTCTATAGTAAATTAGCAAAAAACCCCCAATTATTTGCAGATTTTCCATCATTTAGTGTCAATTTAATCAATTTGCAAGAGATCTTAGTAGCCTGTATGTTGTTTCCTAATAAATGGTAGCAGTTGTAAAGAGGAAGAGCCTCAGGATACAGCCTGTAGTGACAGATCTTCGCTCCCTTGATTCTTAGATAAATCTGGGAAGAGTGACCTTTTTCCCCTAACTTTAGACTGTAATGTTGGCAGCACTATGGAAAGAGATTAATTTGAATGTCTTAAAGGGAGAAAAGGCTTCCCCCATGCCAGATAACAAAGCTTGGGTGGTGTCAGGACTGGCAGGAAAGGTACTTACTTTAAACTGAGGTTCTTTTAAACAAGAAGTGAAAGGTTGCTTAGCTTATCAGTCAGACCAAGAAGGCCAAGGGTCCTTTGATAAGGATTTTCACAGACCACTGGAACGTTTTCCAGAGGTATTATCTTGGGCTCTGTGTTTTTTAACTGTCTATAGAGTCTTCTTTCTTCCTTTTCACTGGGTGCCTCTTACTTTTTTTCTTCTTGCAGCAAGAATATCCTTTATTAGTCTGTATTTCAGGCTAAAAACCTCTTATCTCTTGGATGTAGCCACATCCCCATGACTTCTAAGGAACTACATCAGTTTATACTGAGCATCTCTCCCTTTTCTCTATCACTGGATAAAAAGGTGAGTGCTTTGGAATAGATGGGGTGGGGTAAATCTAAATAAGTTTATATTTGGAAAAGCAGCCTGGAGCAGAGCAGTGGGTCAGTGTTGTGCTGTTCACTCAGGCAGGATGGGCAGTCCCAGCGCAGATGGGGCACATCAGTGGGAGCTGGGATGAAAGAAATGCCAAGAAGAAGGGCTGGGAATGATACTGTAGCATGAAGAAAAACGGGAATAAAGCACCCTGTGCTGTCAGCACTTAGAATCATCAAGAGGAGTAAGTCAAAGCTCAGGCAGTTCACAGCCTCCATCGCCTGCAATGGTCCTTGGGCTGGACCCACCGAGGGGTCTCACTCAGTATAAAGGCACCTCTTATCCTCCAGCTATTTTAGAGGATACTTTGGGCAAAAAAAAAGACAAATATTTTATTGTGAAAATGTGATTGTCAGCCCAGAATATTTTGGGATATTTTCAATGCTGGTTTCTCTTTCTTTCATGTCCTCGGAGCTCTCTTTGAGCCTTTCAGATGTATTTGCCTGCTGGAATTTTTGAGCAGAGAGAAGAAAAGCAGTTCTCTTCAGAACTGGGGAGTGGGCTGCTTTTTCAGGAAGATTCAAGGTGGAGTGTAATTTTATGTGGAGCCTCCCATCCTTGAGGTACACTGTGGTGTTTTATACGGTGATGTGATAAATATAGAAAGGTGACCTAGTGGGCAGAACAGAGCAAGCACTCAATCACTTCACACATATAACACTGGACAGTAAATGAAGGGCTCCAGTAGCAGCAGGGCTGGGATTCCTGACCTCTGGCAGCTCCCACTGGGGTGGTTTTAAGGAGTTACTGATTTCTTTCCACTCTGACCCTTATCAGAGGGGACAACTCACTGCTGGCACAGGCAGCGGAGAAAGGTAACTTTAAATCATCCCTACATGCCATTCCTGAGCTCAGGAGTTAGAGCCAGATTGCAGCATAAGAAAGCTTTCCTGTAAACTTGGTCCAATTCTTAAAAACCTTTTAAATGACCTGAGCTGATGAGTGGTTTTGCTGTTTAAATCACGTGAAATACAGACCTTTACAGAGCTGTAAAGAAAAAGAGATAAAATTCTGCACTTTTTATTGTATTTGTCTTTAAGGTGTGAGATTCAGTAAAACCTGCAAAGGACAAGGAGTTAATGTACTGCAGAAGATAAAAGTGGTGTTGCCAGCCCAAAGCAAGCTAAAAATTCCTGAGAATGTCCAAAAGGTACTGAGGTTTCAGCCAAGTTTTAGTATTCTGTGTGATTGCTTTTTTTGTTTTTCCCTAGAAAGTTTTAAGAAGAAGGTTTAAATAATAAAGTTGTAACATGTGAGCCTAGTTCAGGAAGTATTTTGTTTTTATTAAGGAACATGGGAAGTCTGTGCCTGTATTTCTTGTAGGGCAATCAGAAACACCATGTCCTATGGGACTGAAGGATGGCTTCATCCTTCCTGGGGAACTTCCTGGTTCCCTTTGGGTCTTGTGGTGACTGAAGGGCACTTGATTTGCAATTTGGTACTCACCAAGGAGGTTTTACATCACCTGCTCCTGTGGTGTTTCCAGGTAAGACCTCTGCTCTGCTGTGGAATGAAAGGACACACCAGGTAGCCATGCCTTGCACTCAGAAGTGGCAGCTTCTGCTCTTTTCCTTGGCTGAGTGAGCACCTAGCCTCACTTCCTGCCAGGTGAAGTGACACACTTTCCTGTCTTCTGCTCTCTCCTCCCCTTACCTGGCTAGCTGATAGTCCTTATCTTCTTGCTCCTTTTTTCCATTACCTGTGGGTTTTTTTGCCCTGCTTGGCTCACCTGCACCTGCTGCAGCAGCTGAGGCTGGACAATTCCCTTCAGCAAAGTCTCCTCTGCCACTGTTATGCTGCAGAAAGAAGATGAAGGGCTCAGCTAACTGAGCTAACTGATGGATTTGTGTGAGCAGGAGCTGGAAGGGACCAGCCCATGGCCCAGAGCTGAATTGCAGAGTGTTTCTGGTTTGAATGTGCAATCCACAAGCTGTAAGCTGCCACTCACTTGGCCCAGGGTTTGAATTCCCTCTTTCTCCTGGGCTGAATTCAAGTTTCTGTTGAGTGCAGAATGAAGCCTGTGAAAAGACTCTGGTATCAAGTGTCTCTTCCACAAGGCAGCAAGTAATAAATTAAGAGACTAGAAAAAGTTTCATTCTACATGGGTCTCTAGGAGAATTATTAAATGAGAACTATTTTATTATACACTGAATAGTGATAGGCTAAATCCTTCCTTCCTTTGAAATTAAAAGAGTTATTTTTTCCTAAAAATGCAATTCTTTGCTAATAAGGATCCAAGTTTACAAATTCTAATTATTTGGATATTTCACTAAAGGACATGGTGCTCTTCCTCAGGCCTTGACAAGGGATAACCAGGTGAATGATGTTGGCAGGGAGTGAAGCAAACAAGCAATAGCAGTTACTGATATTTTATATTTGGCTTAAATTTCCTCAGATGATGAACTTCCCATTTGAGGCTGAATCCTACACTTTGGACCTTGTCCTGTACTTTGTCCTGAAGTCAAAACCAGCTGCACAGAATGGGAGGCTGAGGGGAAGGTGCAGAAAGACTGTGGGAAAGCCAAGATTCCAAATTAAAGTTAGAACAGTGAAGAAGTGCAGGTAAGGACTATGCCTTAGCTGTACTTAGGCCATGATTACTTCAGGTCACTTAAAAGCAGCAGAATGCTTGGGCCCCTGGGCTCATGGTTGTTCCTCCAAAACTTCTGAGTGCATTGGCTGAACTGTGCTGAGTCAATTAAATTCACACAGGTATCAGAGCCCCTACAAATGTGTGACTTTGCACACAGCTTAAGGCTCAAGGGAAAGCCTTTTTACAGGGAAAAGTCCCAGGGAGGGCTTGCAAGCATGTGGTAGGAACCTGCAAGAATCAGGTTCCATTACTACTTGGGCACTTGTCTTTCTTCCCATTCTTCTCTCCTGCTTTTCCCTGCAGGGTGGAAAAATAAGAACATGAGAAGAGAACAGATTGCTGAGACCAGACAATTTAAAACTGCAGTCTCTTGCTTCTAGCTATTGTGGCAGCTCTCTGAATTTAAACTGAACCTAAATGAAGCTCCTGGGAAGAAATGCAGGTCAAGCCTAGGAAGTCATAGCCCTGATGTACGAGGCTTTGGCTTCGAGGGAAAAATGATATTACTGGTTAGTCCTTGCAAAACGTGCCATGATTTCATTTGGGAAATAAAGTGGAATGAGGAGAGATTGAAATGCCTTAATTATGCTGATCTTAATAGTGTGTGTCCTATTAGAAACTATGCTGGACAGAAGGAAGCCTGAGTGTTTCTTAGTCATCAGATGCTTTGCAGTTTTTGCTTTCGAAATGAAATTGTTTTATTGCTGGGACAGCTGTACAGCACCTCCTGGAGCCAGGGGCCATTAATACTGACTATTCCAGTCTGGACAAAAATATGCAAACCAAATAAATTGATAAACAACTGTATTTTTGAAGTATTTCTCCATATAGTTATCATACAAAAGCAAAAGTGTACTATAAAACCCTCAGAAGTGGAGGGAGCTAGGACATAGATCACCCCCATTACAGTGAGGAATTTCAGTAGAAGCTGTCTTCATCTTTGAAATTCAGTGCTTAGCTTCTAAAATGGATTTTAATCCTGCCTCTTTATAACAACATAGTATGCATGTATACTTGTCAGCTGTGTTTGAGATCAGAAACACCGATAACTTAGACTAACCAACAGAAAAGATGCAGGAAACAACAAAGGAAAATATGTTATACGTATTTCCCCACATGGTTTCATCTGCACGCTTACCTGTGTGTAACTACACCATGAACTTGAGGTGAATTTCTGGTATTAATCCTGCAATTTGTTGCAAACAGGCTGGGATGTAAGTGAAATCCTAAAGTAATACCATATGTAGTGCTGTGGTCCTTTTTTAAATGCAGCTCAGAACACTCGGCCATCCCGTGCTGTCCCAGGGGTTTCTGGAGGTGCAGCCCCTGTGCCACAGCACAGCCCTGGATAATGCCAAGGCAGTGTCACGCATTGGAACTGGAGCTCACAGAGCAGCCTCCTGTAACTCCTCTGGGATTTGTACACTTGGAGCCAAACATGTGCGTGTTGCATCTGCACAAGGTCTCCTTTTCCTCCTTTGGTGCATAGGATTGGAAGTCCCTGCTGTTTCTACTTTTCTTAAAAGTTGTCTGTAAGTTGAGCAACAATACTGCTGTGGTCGTTTCCCCTCTTAAGCAGCATCCATGGTATTGTTTCCTCTGCTTTTCCTTTTCCCAGGAACAGCGAGCAGCCCCGTTGAATGGATTTCTCCATGAGGTTACTTTGCAGGTCAGGAGGTTAGCTCACTTTTGTCTTTTTACTCAGCTGCTGCAGAAGAAATCCTCTGTGTGTTCTCCTGAATTGTAAAGGCTGGTAAGAAAGAGAAGCCAAAGTCATCCATTAATCCACAGGCAAAGTCCTATTGAAGCTGCTGCAGTGAAAGCTCTCACATGCTGCCCTGGAAATAACCCCGGCTGTGACGTGGTGAGATGACCCAAGGTAAGGTCAGAAGCTCAGTTCTCATTTTCATTTAAGCTTCTGTTTTTTAAACATTTGTATTTGGGATTGTGCCTCGTGGTTCTGTTGAGCTCTTAAAGCAGCTGGAGCTCCCTTGAGAAGGAGCAGAGAAGGGGACTCCGGGGAGGCAGGGGTGTATCTTCCAAACTTGCCACTCTCTCCTCTCAGCTAACTGTTGTTTTGGCTTAAATATTTAATGACCATGACTCCATGTGAGAGCAGCAAGTGGTATCAGGACTTTAGCTTAAGCTGCTTTGCAGAGACAAAGCACCTGTTTTAATTCCTTCTGGAAATGGAAGTGATTTGGAAGTGTCCCAGCAAATTGAAGGCAAAGTGGTAATTCTTGACTGCCTGTACAGTTTCTCAGCAAGTGTGTGAATTGGAAGGATCTGTGTACCCAGGTGTCTCTGTCCTGGCATCCTTTGCGGGATTGCAGCTGTATTGCCAAGATGCATTTAATGGGAAAACAGTGGTATCACCTGTTTGTCTCTTCAGAGACACTGATGTAATAAAATGCTGGGCTGATGTGTAGGGTTGTGGTTGGGTCTGGTGCAGTCTGCACCTTGCCCTGGCCCTGTGTGCCCTCGGAGCAGCTGGCAGCTTCCAGTGTTATCTCTTGGGATCCAGCTGCAGTGGTTATTAAAATGCTGACCTGAGGCGCTGCTGGCAGCTGTCCTCCACTGCTGCTGTGTCGTGGAATGACCTTCTGTAATAAAATCAAGGAAATAGAAGTGACGAAAACTACTGACAGGATGGATTTGGGGTGTTTTGTGGGGTAATCAGGTAGCATTGATTACATACTCTTTGGAGTAAGGAGCTGTGAGTTGGAGCTGAATCAGCCATTCCCATTGGCTTGCTTAGGGAACCGATTTTCAACAGGATACTACTGATTTTTACTTCTCATTTTTCATTTCTGTGGTGCAGCTCCAGCCTTTTCTGGGTTTAGGGAATCAAGCCAAGCAAGTTGATTTTCATTACATTTGAGAGGTAAGGGAGTGCTAAAGTGTGCAACCTCCTTCCCTCCCTCCCTCCGTGTGGAAACATGTTTTGTGTGAATCAGTGACAGAAAAGCAACCAGAACAGAAAATATATTCCCTTTCTTTCTCTGCAGTAATCCCCCTCCCCAAAAACTTCTCTAAAAATGTGACTAAAACCAAAGCTCTCTTTAAGTTACAAAAGGATAGTGTTGAGCTGGTGAAGCTAGCTGGAAATGAACATAGAATCCCAGAATTGTTTAGTTTGGAAAAGATCTTTGAATCATCAAATTCAACCATTAACCTAGACATGGAACAGGATTATCATTTCTTTTGAAGATTCAGGGTGGGTTTAATTGCATTTTATTTGGCACACATTGTATTAAAACTCATCACCTCAGAGTAGAAAAATTTTATGGCATGTGCTAATTATACAAAATTCACAAACACTGTTTCTTCTCATTTTTATTTTTCACAATGTCTTTTGCAACTATAATTTTCACGTCTCACATTTTTCTCTCCAATTTCCTGTGTCTTGTGGTTAAATCTTGACTGTAATTCTTGCTCTGCTTTGTTAAAAATAATAGGTGTGCTATATTCCTTCATTTAACAACCTGCTAGATTAATAGTGGCTTTAAAACAATTAAATATGGTTGTGTGGTTTAATATTCCCAGTTTTAATGCACCATGAAGGAGAAATGAGAGGCATTATCTTTTATAGGGTGCTTGGGTTTCACGAACAGTCTGGCAGTCTTTGTCCAACACCTTGGTACTGGGATCTCCTTCTCACACAGAAAATGCCAAAAAAAGCTTTCTGTGCAGGTTTGGAAATCAAATGGCAAGTCACTGGGTGGCAAATAAGGCTCAAATTTTAACAGTGATGTCTCAGCCAGAAAAGCTTTGGCACCTTTGGGATGCACGGGACAGCTGGAGGAGGGGGATTTCTGCATTGTAGCAGCAGTGTTTTAGAACATAAAAAATTCTCCTTGTCATTAAGCCTGGTAACCTGAGAAGGTCATGGTCACATGTTGTGGTGTGTCACAGAGCAGGATCTGGGTCTCCAGTCACCCTGCCTCACAGGGGGTTCCATCCTTGTGTTAGATTTCCATCCAGGCAGGCTCCATGGAGAAGGAGAACCTGAAGCACAAGATATCAGTCAACCAAGGTAGTCAGGTTTTGACACCAAAGCCATATTTCAGCAGGAAGAACAGAATTAATGCCTTCCAAACTGGCTTCTATTAAGAAAGGTCATCAAATGCATATGTAGATCAGAAACTCAGTAAATTGTAATGATTTCTAAATATCAGGAAATGTCACTGCACAGCTGAGCATTAAAACGTGTGTGGACAGGATCAGTGAAGACTGGGATTTGTCTAGATGATAGCTATTATTCCTGGGTGTTGTAGTTAAGTTACACTTTACACTATATTCCTCCTAGATGTTATAGTTGAGTTTACAAGGGGCTTGCCTCAAAAAAGAATATTTGAAGCTTGGGTTAAATGGCATTGCTAGACCTCCTGGTCAGTAATTTCTCATGGTTCCACAGAGGCAATATTCTTGAAATTTCCTTAGTTCGAATTCTTGCTCTGATTAAGCCTGACTTGGAAATTGTTTTGTTGCAGACGCCTCTGCTGCGAGAAGATGTGGGACCTCGTGGAGACTCTGTTCCAGATCAGGTAATGCCATGTTTTACTCCCTTGACTGTTATCCCTGCCAAATCCTGCTGCAGCCTTCCCACTCCGAGCCCTGGTCCTGCACAAAGCCTTCCAGACAGAGTTTGGTGCCTCTTTGCTTCAGGCCCCAGTCACAGTTCATGAAATATTTGTGGCTGTCAGTCTCGTGCATCAGCCAAAGTTGCACAGATGCAGAAAGCCCGTCTGAGGGATTTTAGAATTGCAAATGCCTAGCAGACTTTTAACAGCTCTATATATGTATACACATATGTAAATACATACATGCATATGGATGTGCAACAGACTAAAAAAACGCACAAGGCATCTATGATTTCTCTGATAGTAGCACACCAAACTGGGCTGTTGGAGATGAGGAGTGCCTTTAATTGAACTTTCAAATACTGCCTTTATTTTATATGTAATATACTGATTTATGTATGTTACAGGAGTGGCACTTGTTGTGGTTTCTTATGGGAAATAATGGAGCATCTAATTTTAATCCCTTCTTTTTGTTTTCTTACAATCCTGTCAAGGGTTTGATAGAGGACAAAACAGAGTATCTGCCCTGCCCCCAGCTCTTGTCTGTTGTGTATCACGGTTTCTCAGACATTTAGAAACTTTTTCAACCAGTTTGGGGAAGTTTAATAACTTAGGAGGTAACAGTCTTAGCACTGTATTGCAAGAACATTTTTAAGAGCATAGAAACAGCTTTTCTAAAGGCCAAGACTTTGGATGCCTGTGACTGTGGAAGGTGTCCATGCCCATGACACAGGCTGGGGACTAGATGAAGTTTAAGGTCTCCTCCAACCCAAACCAGTCTGTGATTCTATGATTCCCTGAAGTGCCCCTGTAATTAGGCTGAACAAAACACCTGGGACTGTGCAGTTCATTGTTTCCCCACAGAGAACAGGTGGTGTGCAGCACACAGCACTCAGGTGTGTCACGTTACAGAAAAGCTCACAAGGACAGCAAGGATGTGTGCAGGGTTTTAATGGTGTGCAGCAAGGGAGGTTTGAGGTCACCTAGTGAACATCCATGAGGGAAGTAAAACGGGGAATGGCTGCCCAGTAAGTGAAATACCTTTTAATGTGGAATTCTGGAGCTGGCAGTTTGCAGTACCTCGGCCTTCCCCATTCTGGGCTTTCCCAGAAGTGGCTCTGTGCAGCTGCTGGTGCTGAATGGGACAGGCTGCTTCATGTTTTATGTGCAGAAATGACCATATACTTGTAATAACAGATGCATTCCCACTCTATCAGAAAAATTCCTTTTATTTTTTTTTGCTTTGTGAGGGGAGGTCATGCAGTTCAAGACCTGTGTCCTCTGAAACAGCAGGGTTGCTGTGGTTGGAATATTCAAGGTATCCCCCGAAAATCAATGCTGAAGCTCTCCTCCTCTTTAATGTTGCTGTGATGCAATTTGGATTTACTGGAACCAGTATTGTTTTCATGTTGATATGATGATTTCTAGCAGGGAGGTAAACTTAAAAATTCTAGTTAAGTTGTCATGTGTATTCTGAGAACATTTATCAGCAGCAGATCATGTGTTTGTGCTACATGAGGCCAACAGGAACTGATTTTGGTTAGTTGTGATATTTCACAGGAGTGCTAATGCACGAGGCACAACAGAATGGTTTTAAATTGGATTTTAGATTGGGATCCAGATGTTTGTAACACTGGCTAATTCTGAAAAAATTCAGTCCTCAGTTGAACACTGTTGGAGTTCAAAGATGTCAGAGTGGTTGATCTCTGCCTCCTGGAAAGTTGTTTCCTTTCCCCTTGGGGATGCCCCAGTGGGGTCTCTTACCAGCTGGTTACGCAGAGCTTCAACTGCTTAACTTCTCCTGGGGAAATGAGGATGTACAGAGTGTGCTTGGGCAGATTTCTGTCTGTGGAAGGTGCTGTGCAAGTGGATCTTGGGTTCTGCCTAGGCCAGGCACCATTTCCTTCTGTGTTGTGTGCTGAGCTCCCAGCTGGTGGGGAGAGAAACGGCTTTGTGGTCAGACTCCAGTCCAGAGGGAGCCTTGGGAACTGTTGAGATGGAACATGGGGTGATGGTTTCAAACTGAATGAGCATCAGCTGAGATTAGATATAGGGAAGAAGTCTTTTTACCATGAGAATGGTGAGGCCCTGGCACAGGTAGCCCAGGGAAGCTGTGGCTGCCCCATCCCTAGAAGTGTTCAAGGCCAGGTTGGAGGGGGCTTGAAGCAGCCCAGTCCAGTGGCCCCCAAGGCAGAGGGTTGGAATGGGATGGACTTTAAGGTCCCTTCCAACCGGAACCATTCTGGGATTGTACAGGACTGTAGCTCTTGCGGTCTGTCTTGGATTAATGGGAAATATGGAAGCTTGAGGATGTGGTCCCAGACTGACCAGCTGCTCTGGGAGTCCCTGCCAGGGTGTGATGCAGGCAGTGATGGTGAGTGGGACGGACGGACGGACGACAAAGTTGTTCCTCGGCGGATTTCAGGAGCACGGAGCGAGGGCGGGGAGGGCTGAGGATGCAGCGGGGGGCACAGTGGTAGGGTCTGTGCCTCAGCGCGCACGGAGCCGGGCGGGTTCCCCGGCGGTTCCCCGGCGGGCCGGGCCGTGCCTGACGTGGAGCGCCGGCCGGGCCGGAGGCGGGGCTGCCGCGGGTTTATCAGCGCCGCGGGTCGCGGCGGGCGCACAGCAACAGGCGGCGCGGGGGACCCGCCGCCTCTCCGCCCGCCCAGCCGGCCCCGGCCCCGGGAGCCGCCGCNCGGCCCGGGGCGAGGAGAGACGGGCGGCTCTCCGCCCTCTGCTGTGCTGCACACTGCTGCATCCGAACAGCCTGGAACCGGGCACGGCATCCCCGGGCTGGATCCTGCAGCAGCAGCCCCTGGGTCCCTTCCCTCTGGATCCTATGCCCCTCGGTCCCCTAACCCTGGCAAGAGTAAGTGCCAAGCCGGCAGCGGGCTGACCAGGACATCGGATCGCTGCCACTGTCCCTGCGGTCGTTGTGGTCCAGTTGGCTTTCCCATTCTCTAGCCTAGATACAAAGAGCTGTCAGCTCGCTGCTTCCTCTGTGCCCCAGCGCCCGAGCTTCTTGGAGCTCATCTTTCCTGCTGTTAAATCCCCGCTTCGGCCACCGAACTTACTTTTTGGCACAGTGTCACAATGTATGGAACTGGGTCATTCAGAATCAGGATTGCTTAGCTGCTCTATTTATATTAAACTTGCTATGGACTCTGTTAGTATATTGGTGGGCACAGCTGTTTATTCAGTTAAGGAAGAGCTGCCATCCCTGGAAACCAAATGCAGAAACATATAAAATAGTGCAGCACAGACCAAGTGATTTTTCAGCCTTCTGCCATCCCCCATTGCATAGTAATTACACTAACAACTTTGTGCACGTGTTTCTTTTCTCTTCTGCAGGCTGGTAAAGAACAGCAGATCCAAATAGGTAAGTCTTTTTAGCTATTGTTCTTGCTAGCAAAACAGAAATAAAAGAAGTTAGCTCAAAGGCTAGTTATTTCTGGAGAAATGATCTGTATGCAGGCAAGCATTCCCTGTGCACCCCCCACCATTGCCACCCAGAAGCGTTTGTACTTGCAGTGACGTGGCATGGCTTGAATTTGCATGCCCTCTCATGCTGCGGTTTTGCATCTTTGTGTGTCTGTGCTTCCCTTCTGAAATACAAACCAGTCGAAGTTACAAAATCTGTGGCTGGTCACTGTTGCCTTGTAAACTGATAGACCTGGGTGAGAAGGTGCTGTGCAGTGAGTTCAGGGTCAGTGGCACAGAGGGAGCTGAAGGGAAATGTGCCTCCCTCTGCCCATGGGGTGCTTCTTACTGAGACTTCAGCCTCTCAGACTCTTCCCAAAAAGAGGAAGCTTCCTTTAATTGGGAAGATACAGCCACAGTTTAAATTTCAGGAGACTGGTGTTCATTTAGAGTAACTGGTAATTGGGTGCTCCACAGGATGGAAGACAGTAGTGGAAGGATGTGGAAGCTGGCATTCCCAGGGCATTTGTGCCAGGAAATGCCATTCTAGGTGCTCTTTCCCTTACCCAGTGTGAAATGGTTCTTTTACTGGTGCTGAGTGCATGTCCCTGCACACGAGTGCTCTCTGGAGCTCTTCCGCAGTGGCAATGGACCCCAGGTGGTTCTCCTTCCAGCTGCTGTTGGACCTCCAGCCCTGAGGTTTTGGTTCAGCTTTTGTTCAGAAAAGAATTTCAGGCATTTCTGTGAATTTTGGAGGTCTTGTCTCTGCTTCGGTTCTCACACTGCGAGTTTCTGGGCTTAGGTTGGTTTGCACTGTGATCAGTGAATAATAGGAACAGAGACAGTGAGGGACATTTAAAGTTAATTGGCAAACAGGGTTTTTCCAGTGGTATGCTGAGCCTGTCTTTTATTTCTAGTCCTTTCCATGAGAAATGGATTGTATTTGAATTTCAGAAACCATAGGCTATATAGGAATGTGTCTTTTAAATTACACAGTACATCAGGCAAAATTCCTGAATCTGGAAAATAACTTGTTGTCCTTTAACGTCTTCCTTTCTTCCACAGCCCTGGCACTGCTTTAGTCAGGAACATCTGGGGCTGAATTTGATCCTGTAAATTCTGATTCAAAAAGTACAGAACCATAGAATCCTAAAATGGTTTGGGTTGGAAGGGACTTGTACGATCATCTGATTCCAAACCCCTGCCATGGACAATGACACCTTTCACTATCCCACGTGGCTCCATGCCCCTTCCAACCTGGCACGATTCCAGGGATGGGGCAGCCACAACTTCAAACTATGGCTTACTCAGTTGAGAGCTGTAATGACTTGGAGGTAAAACCTGCATTGGAAATGCTTGCAAATGCACTGTCCTACTTCTGAGTCCCCAGAAAGTATCACTTTGCTTTGGTGGCATGTATTCTGAGTTGACCCAGGGCTGGCTGCTGTCAGCAGCTGATCTTTCCTTGTAGCCTGAAAAGTCAGCTGGGGAAACGAAGGCACCTCGGGGTTTATTTTTGTTCAATATCATGGCAGGCTGCAGCACAGGGATAGTGAGTTAGCACACTGAATTACCTGCAGTGGTGCACGGCGTGCTGCAGAGCCCGGGAGCTGGCAGGGGGAAGCCAGTTCTGTGTCACTCAGCCTGCAGGTGCTGATGCTGTGCTGCACCTTCGCCTCCCACACGGCAGAGCTCCGTCCCTGCTCAGTGCCACTTCTGGAAGAAAACTGTGTCATGACTGGGCTGGGCCCCACCACCTGCAGGAAGCACCTGCAAAAACACCTGGAGCTGTGCAGAGGCTGCAAAGAACACCCCACTGACCATCTCTTGAGCTGCCTGTGTTCCTGGGACAGGTGGCAGTGAAGTAGAGGAATAAGGACACCAGAGAGGTGTCCTACACCAGCCTCTCTCCTCGCAGTCCCTTGCTTTCACTCATCCAGCTTACACTGTCTGGTTCCCACACAGCCTCATCCCTTTTCAGCTGCAGAGCTGAATGGGAATTCTCAGGGAGCCTGTCCCCCTTTCTTGTCTTCTCTTTCTTTCGGGGCATTCCTGCCACCTAAAGGCAGCCAGAGAGCAAATTGTAGTTCTGGAGTGACCCAGGTCGTTGAGAGGGACCAAAACTGCTCTGTTGTTTCTGGAAGCCACCAGCCAGCAATGAAGCGGAAAAGGGTGATAACAAAACCCCTGTCAGGCATGTCCAGTTGTCTCCACTTTGCTGAGTGACCAGGACAGCTCTGTGCTCATCCCTTTGTGCTTATCTGCGGGACAGAAGCATGATCTCCCAGAACATGGCACTTTACAGATACACTCTCCTCTTCATCCCTACAGCAGCAGGTAACTGGATTTTCTCCAGTGCAGAGCTGGATGTCTGCCAGCCAGCAGTTTGGTTGTGTCACAGCTTGTGAATTCCAGGCAGAAAATTCTATGGTGGTGCTCTGGAGATATCACCCTAGATCCAGTCCTTTTGCTGAGCTTTCTGACCCTCAAGCCACATCCAAACACATGTTGCAGTGGGGAGGCTCTGGAAGATTGCTGGTCATCCCATCATGTCCTTCTGGAAAGGCCTGGGACACAGCAATGGAACCCTGTGCAGGGGCCACGTGGCTGGGATGTTGCCAGGAGTCCCCACATTTCTTTTCTTGGGTAATTTGGTTTAGACATAGAAAAATAACTTGAACTTTGAGAAATTCTTCCTTTTCCACTGCCGCCACTGATTTCTACATAGACTGTGCCTTTGAAATCTTCTCAAGTGGATGTTCAGGCATTTGACATTCTGCTGTGGACAACCACCTGAGTGATTTTTGATCACTGTATTTCACAGAATCTTATGCGTAAAAAATACTGGTTTTCCAAATGTAGGTGATAAAAAAAGTTTAGGATTTTCGAACCTCCCTTGACCACAGCTATTGTACAGTGCAGAGACAACTTCTGTGAGCCATTGGTGTTAATTCTGCAGTTTCACGAGTTTTTGAGGGGAAAGAAAGCCCGGACAGCTCTCTTCAGAGGCATTCTCTAGCTAATTATGTTTTGGCACACAATGAAAGAATGTGATCTTCCTTCTTAAGTGCTTCCTTTCAACCTAAACATGTGCAACTGGAGCAGCATTTTAAGGTCAGATTAAAAAAAAAAAATTAAGGAAATTTAAAGTTAAGTGCTTTTCCTCTTGCTATGATCAGCACTGTCAGCTTTGAATTAGCAGAGCAGATCGACTGAAATTTTAGCATAGGAAAGGGAACACCTACAGCTGGGATAGCATTTCCTCAGAGCGTGCAGTTTGTGGAAAAAGGGTAATGTAAGTCAGCAGAGGAGTTCAGATGTCTTTGGGATTCAGTCATGTCCCATTTAATTTTAATTGTCTTTGAACAAAAGGCATTTCCTCTTCTAGCTCAGCATTTATAGACTCT
The DNA here is from genome assembly GCA_013397245.1 of Thryothorus ludovicianus. Taxonomy (NCBI): domain Eukaryota; kingdom Metazoa; phylum Chordata; class Aves; order Passeriformes; family Certhiidae; genus Thryothorus; species Thryothorus ludovicianus. Next base: position 67,854 of record VZTB01003879.1, read on the forward strand.
GAAAAAGGCTTTCGCTGACTCAAAACCTTGACAGTTCTTCTTTTTCCACCCTTTGTTCCTGCCTTCTTGGGGCTAGCTGACTACTCTTAGTAGCAAAATAGCCTTGCTTTTTTTTCCCCCCAGCCAGTGGAAATGTGGGAATTCTGCTGCAGGATGTGCAGAGCAGTTTCTCAGGCGTGCGGTGAGCGCAGAATTTGATCACCTCACTGTGGTCTCTGGCACTGAGCGTCCTGCTTTAAAGAAAAAAGAAAACAAGCCACCAGGAATCTCTGTGAGGTAGAAGGTGGAATGGCAGCCTGGGAATGAAATCCCAGAGTTGAAGCACTGGGAATGTGAGGATCTATGTTTTTGCTTTGACCCAGTTAGAATGTACAACCCAGCAGCTCCGTCTCCTGGGCATGGCCTGGTGTCTAATTAACAAAAATGACTTTAGAGTTTTAATTTGGTCCCTTCTCTAAGGAGACAGATTAACAATCCTGGTTCAGAATTCCCAGTGTTTAAAATGGGAATTATCCTAAGGATAATGGCCTAATTAGGATGCCACTTTTAGAACCTGATCTTGTGGGTGTATGGCAAGATAGTTGGAGTTGGCTGCTGCTGAAACCCACCCTGTGGCTGCTGCCTGTAGGATGTCGGGTACCAATGGGCTTAGAAATGACTTCTCACGTTCCTAGGATATAGTATTTGTATAGTAAGATATTTATAGTGCAAGAATTTTATGTGTGTGCATCCTACTGGTACCATACATTGTTTTTCTGTCAGATTCCTCAGTAACTGGCTGAAAGAATATTGAAAACAGTTCCATGAAGCCATTAGGAACATTTTCCTACTGAAGGCACCTGTTGAATACACAAGTCTTTTAAAACCAGCAGCCCTTGCTATCAGGAGAGAGGCACTGGCTACTGAGCTTTTCCTCTATTAATTCTCCTATCAAGTGTGATCCACACTGGGAGCAGGTGAAATTTAGCTCACTTAATTAAGTATATTTATTTGAGGAGGTCCCAGTGGCACTTGGTGCTGACATCAGAGCTGTTCAATCTTGAAGCTTTTCAAATGAAATTGCCAGTAATATCACTCTGATACTGCTTTCCCAGGAAGAAGGGAGTAGGGAATAACTATTTTTATGCAAGATGTCTTTTTAGCTCTCACATAGTCAAATACACAGGCTTAGAGTTGGACCCATTCAGAGCAGCAGTGTGGCTCACAGCTTGACCTGGCCCTTCCCTTACAAGCCTGAAAATCAGACACCAAATATCCCGACTGCTGCCAGATTACAGAGATCTCATTGGAAAGATAAACTCATTTGAATGGATTTGTTTTCCAGTGGTGTGAAATTACTTGGAGACATGCTGCCTTAGCTGAGGGTTGTGCCATTGAGCTTCTCCAGGATTACCAGCAGTGTGGCTTTGCTGGGATTATGGCTTCTTCTCTCAGTTCTCTCAGCTGCACTAAAGTGCAAGATTTAGGGTCAAATTTGTGCAGATCTTTGTTGGGTTTTTGAATAATTAGATTCTCTCATTGTTTTTGATCTCAGTTACTCAGAGGAAAGGCAACAGCAAGTTGCTTGGTAGGGGGATTTGTAGAGGGAAAAGTAAATGCCTTTACCAATGCTGATATGGATTAATTTATCAGCAGCATGTGATTCACTGGATTTTCCCCCTATTTCCATTTCCTGAGAAGTCTGTGTGCAAATTGTGCTTATAATCAAACTTGGCACTTCATTTTCAAAAACTTGACAGAAGTCCTGACACAGGAGCAAGTTTTGTGTCAGGTGTACAACAGGTCTGTTTTGTGTCAGGTGCATGGCATTTCTTACGGGAGAATTCAGAAGGGTCCATGCCTCTCCTGGGGCTGTTGAGCAAGCCTGAAACCCACAGGAAACTCCCCAGATAAATGTCAGTGAATATTTCAGGCTTTTCTCTGAAAGTTTTAGGAAAATCCTTTCCACAGTAACAATTGATAGGAGGAAATCCTTCCCTGTGAGGGAGTTGAGGCCCTGGTTGTCCAGAGCAGCTGTGGCTGCCCCATCCCTGGAAGTGTCCAAGGCCAGGTAGGATGGGGCTTGGAGCAACCTGGGCATGTGGAAGGGGGTGTCTTTCCCCATGGCAGGGAGTTTGGAACTGGAAGGTGTTGAAGGTCCCTTCCAAACCCCAGACCACGATAAAAGAGGAGCAGTGACACGTGCCTTACATTTCCCCATGTTAGTAGCTCAGACAGGAACCCTCAGCTGGGATTTTTGAAAGGGAAGGTGTGAGGCCGTGGGGATCCTTCACCCTTTGGGCTCCTTCCGCGCTCCTGTCACCGTTTCATTCTATTTTTTTTTTTTTTGTGTGTGTCTGTTGGCAGAGCTCCAACGGAGCCGCCCGAGGCCGTACGGGCTGGTGATCCCGATCAGCACGAGCGCAGATGGGAGCTACGTGTCCAACATCCTGTCGGCCAGCGGGCAGCGGCGCTGGGCGCGGGCGGCGGCGCCCGGCCCCAGGCAGCTCTTCTTCAACGTCAGCGCCTTCGGGAGGGACTTCCACCTGCGCCTGAGACCCAACACGCGCCTGCTGGCTCCCCGCGCCGTGGTGGAGTGGTACGAAGACTCCCCGGAGGCCGGGAGCGATGGCGGCAACGCAACTCGCGGCGGGAGGGGCACGGAGGAGCGCCTCTGGAAGAGAGAGCCCCTGTGGACCAACTGTGCCTACGTGGGGGACATCACGGACATCCCCGGAGCTGCCGTGGCCATCAGCAACTGTGATGGGCTGGTAAGGCTGCTTGCGTGGCTGTAGGAGTTTGTTACTCCCACAAAACCCTCCCCCGATAGGGGACTGGTCTTTTAAGTCTTCCTTTAGGTCAAAAATTAACTGGACTCTTGGTATAGTCGTTCTCCAGGTTGTTTATTCTGTTCTTCTCAGCAATTTCTGCACACCAGGCTTTACACCAGCCTAGTGCAAAGGGGAAAGGACACAAAAGAGCCCCAAACACGCAGATTCAAGGCTCTCTTAAAGATAATTTACCCGATTATCACCCAAAATGTACATTATTTCTACTTTTCTACCAATTTCTAACTAAACTTCTGTTCAGGTAACACTGCACTGCAGCAAATTGTGACCAATCACCCTGTGCCACCAACACTGCAGGATATGGAGTAGATGAAGGAGGAGGAAGAAGCCTAAAAAACCACAAGGATTCCTCCATTTTGTCTTCATCTGCTTACCATTCTAACAAACCCAAAAATCTCCATTTCTCACCCTGTGATAAATTGCAGTTATAGTACTACCTAATTTACATTCCTGAAAATTCTGTCTCATCCCAAAGTCTAGGGAGCCCTTTCCATGGGCAAAGGTTAAAAACTGGATTTTCTCAGAGAGTTTTGATCCTTTAAAACATGCAGAGGAATATTCTCTGCATTCCAACAGTGGCCTTTGTGTCTCCTGTCACACTCTGTGCATGGCTTTTGTTGCCCGATGATGTCATGTACAGAACTTCATTTCTTAAATCCCTTAGAAAATATTAATGCCCTACTGCTTTACTTAAGGATAATTTCTCTGAGGTTGGTAAGCAAAGTTCTTAATTTCTCAGGTGTGAGAGAGAGAACTCAAACCTACATGTTGTTGGGTTTCCTTTTATATTTGTGTGAGGTGTTACGAACAGGAAAATTAATAATGAAGACATTTTCAGACTTAAAAGGTCACCTTTTGTTAATCAAATTTAAAATTTGGTGTCCAAATAATCCCTCTTTGCTTCTCAGGTACCAAAATGATGGGCTACCCTGTTATCCAAGAATAGCAGCATAAAGTTTTAAAGGGTTCATTTATATAAAGTGGGCATGCTTTTCATTCTCTTAGATGCAGTTTTGTTTCATCAGGAGGTGTCATACAAGAATTGAGTGGTTCACATCTGTAACAGGTTTGTTTTCCATCTGCCTGTGAACACGTAGGTTTCTCTGGGGCTGAGCAGGTGCCCAAATCCCAGAACGAAAGGCTGGGCATACATGGAGCCCCCACACCATTCCTTGATTCACTCAGGCAGCAGTGAAAGCCAGCAATACCCACCTTGTGGAACACACCTGTGACATCCAGGGACACCAATGTCCTGGTTACCCTCCTGCTGTTTGGGACAGGAATCATATGAAAAGGTCTGCAACAGGCATCCATTCTTGGGAGTGGGTTTTCCTCTTCCCACAGCTGCCGTGTGATCATGGCTTGGTTCCATTTTGAGATAAATCCTGGCTAGGAAAGCTCCCACCTCAGCAGCAGCGACAGTCACTGTGGGAAGAACTGCAGGAATAGCTCAAAGTCCCCATCCAGACCAAAACTCCTTGAATTCCCTTGCTTAGGGAAATGAAATACTGGTAGTGGTTGCCTCAGAGGTGACAACTAATGTCAGTTTGGTGTGTTTTGGGGGGGTTTTGGTGGGTTTTTAAGGAGAATCTATTGCCAGTGTACTGTGTTTACAAGGGCCATGCAGACCCCTGCCTGGCTAGGGTGTAACTTCCAATAGAATCGTTCTGGTAAGTGAGACCCTGGGACTGGCAGCTGGATTTTGGCAGCAAGCCTGAATGAAGTTGTTGTGTTGAGACAGCACGTGAAGACAAGAAATTGGATTAAATGGAATCAGATTAAGGAGTGTAGCTCCGTCCCAGATTGCCATGTGGCTGGCAAGCTGCTTGTGGTGTGTTTTCAGGTAAACTAAGCCAGAGGGGGACTTTTGGAGGGGGAATGGCTTCAGAGTGACAGAGGACAGGGTTGGATGGGACATTGGGAAGAAATGCTACGCTAAAGATGGTGAGGTGCTGGCACAGGTTTTCCAGAGAAGCTGTGGCTGCCCTATCCCTGGAAATGTTCAAGGCCAGGTTAGATGGGACTGGTGGAACGTGTCCCTCTTTTCCCATAACATCCCATGTGCTTTCCCTAGTTTTGGGGACTGGAGCAGGAGAACATGGGCTTTTTCTTTGAGGATTAGTGGGTCAATGCTCCTGGGTCACTCTTGTCTCTAATCACGTGAGTGTGAAAGAAATAAATAATCCTGAAGATTTATTTTATGATTTTTTTTCCTCCCAGCATCTCCCAGGGTATCAAAAGGAACTTGCAATTACTGTCTCTGGCCTCTCTGTTGCTGTACTATGTGTCTCTTAACCCAGCTAGAATATTTGATCCTCAGTGTATCCTAAAGATGGGAAGAGTGAGATAATATGGCTTAACAGAAACTGGAACAAGAGTGAGAAATTCTAGGGGCATGTGTGTGCTGGAGAGATTTATTTTTGACTTCAAAGGAATTTGGATACTCTCCAGAGTAGCCAGCGAGGTTTTGAAATCCTGGAGAGAAAGTGGAGGGAATCACTGGGGTAGCAGTTTGTGCAGCGTATATAGCTTGTGGAAGAGGTGTGATTTTGTAAGGAAAAGAGCATTTGGTGCTAAATTTTGGTTGTTTGATAGTAAATATGTGGAATAATTGGCATTTGCACTGGTAAAGTAAGATTTTGTCCACAGTCTCTTCCTGAATCTAAACTTACATTTAAACCCCCAAATACTTGAACAGTTTTGTTTTGAAATAGTTTGCATATCTACTTTTGCAGTGGAAATTGTCTGTCTGCCATCAGTTCTGTGAATTCCTATCTTCACATCTGCTTAATCTCCCTTGGAAATGACCCTGTTTATTTAAAAACCCACATGCATGTGCCTGCACTTGTCATGGCAGAAGAACCCTTCATTAGTTACGGAGGAGCTGCCTCTTGTCTCTTTCTCTGTGTGCTTCCACAGGTTTGTGCTGCGTATTTCTGCTGTTGCTTGGTCAAAGTAGCCGTATTTATTGTCAGAATCCTTCAGGAGTGGAAGGTGCCACCCTCCAGAAAACACTATGAGTGGTTTAGATTGTAAATAGAGAGAAGGCAGCAAGCCTAACATTTAGAAATGGTGACTAAAACACTTTCTACCTATTATTGTAGAGAAAATCACCTCAGCATCTCAGTTATCTTCCTGCCCTCGTACCAAACCCCGAGCAGGTGTTGGTGTGTGATGCCTTCAGCTCGTGCTTCCACTCTGAGCTGTGTTTGTGTGGGTGTGTCTCTGTGTTTGAGCTGGGATCTGGTTTGTGCTCACATCCGTGCAGCACCAAGTGGCAGTGCTGTTTCTGTTTCTCCTAGGGCATTAACCTCGCTTGTTTCAAGTGAAAGGGCTGGGCAATGAACCCTGAATCTTTGACTTCAGATTCCAAGTAAAATGTGACTTCTTTTTTTGTTTATTGGAAATGATTTGGAGTATTTTTTTTATGGAAATTCCATGGCCTTCAAGCCCAGGACAGCATACGGCTGTTTGAGGTACAGCTGTTTGCAAGTGGAAGATGCTCAGGAATCTGCCTGCCTTGTAGTGTTCAGCTGCCAAACAGGGAAATCCTGGAAGACAGACCAACCATCAAGAATAAAAAAAAAATACCAGAATGTGCTTTGATCTGTCATTTGTGACAGCTTATTCCTCACTTGCTTATTGCCATCCCTTTTCCCAAGGATGTGGAGACATGAAGAAACACGTCTGTGCATGTTAACAGCTACTTTGCTTTGGCAAATCTTTTGGAAATACAGGCTGGAGTATCTCAGATAATTGCATAGGCTTTAAACTTGGTTCAGGAAGAGCTTTAAAAATCTGTAGGAGTTGTGGCGTATGGGATCCAAGGAGTTTCAGGGCACTTTGATTTGTTTCAAATCCTTTTTTATTATTATTGTTTCATCAGGACTGAACCATTGAGGCTTATTTCTTGTTCCTGTGCTGGTTCTAATGTACTATTTCAGCAAGATTTGCCCTGAGCTGGCAAGAGGGAGTTTCTAAATGGAGAAAAAGCTTTCTGGGAGCCGATGGTGTTTTATCCCAGTGTATTGGAATAGCATTTTGGAGATAAACACTTGAATTGCTGCAGAGCATCTGGCTGTAGAAATTCGGAAACATCAGAAAATCTTGGCATTTGGGACAGGGACTGTCCTCTCAGGCTTGGAGGTTTCTTCCAGTCTGAGCTGGGAGCTGTGGTCAAGGGGACATCTGGTCATCCAGGACTTTCTTGGAGGGCAAAGCACAAGGAGAGCAGAACAAAGGCTTGGGGAGAAAGGGAGCAGGACAGAGCCTGGGGAGAAGGGGAGCAGGACAGAGCCTGGGGAGAAGGGGAGCAGGACAGAGCCTGGGGAGAAGGGGAGCAGGACAGAGCCTGGGGAGAAGGGGAGCAGGACAGAGCCTGGGGAGAAGGGGAGCAGGACANAGATGGCCATGGCTCTGGCTGCCTGCCGCTCTGGGCAGATGGCAGCAGTGTCTTAGGCTGATTTAACACTCTGATATTGCTGCTCCCCTGCCCCACTGCGCTCTCCTCACAGTAATTCCCTCCTTGCCATGAACTCCTGTGACCCTCTGTGCCTGCCCTTCCCACTGGTGTTGTGCTGTGCTTGGCAGCACCATGAGCTGGGTGTGATGGGTTGCAGCTGGACTCCGTCCCCGTCACCTCCCCGCTGTGCAGCACTTCCCACGGGCTAATACAGACTCCTCAGGCATAGTAATCTATAGTAAAGAGGATTTCTCAAAGTTCAGGAACTCCAGAAACTTGGGAAAAAGCATTCCCTTATTCAGGACTTGGGGTTTCTTGAGTAAAACTCAGAGGGGAGCAGCTTTGATTGAGAAGGGAGGTGATGGGGACGGAAGTCAAGTGTCAATATAGTGTAAAATGATAAAATCTAGGAATTCTTTTATATATTTGGTTTGCTTCTCCCTGAAATGATCGCTCAAAGCAAATGATTACTTGAGCCTTACTTCATGGAGCATAGTCAAACTTTATCCAGATGGTTCCTCGAGCTCCATTTATTTATTTATTCTTGCTTGCTTTTACAAATTCTTCTAACAGGGCCTGATTTGGTCTAATGATAGGTTTGCCTCATTTCCAGGCCCTTGTGTCTCCTCCTCTCTCTCCTACCTACCTTAAAACACAAACTTTGGGCCTTAAAAATTATGCCTTAGCCCCTTAAGATGATCCTTTAGACCTCAGAAGGGATGTCTGGAGCTTGTGAGGGTTTGTACCTTAAAAATTAGGGCTTTTATCCTAGAGTCAAAGTTTTAAACTCCAGAAATGAGGCTTTGTGGCCCAAAAATGAGGTTCTTAGGTCTAAAAGTGTGATTTAGACCCTATGTATGAAAGATTGGACACTCAAGGTGTGCCTTAGACCTTACAAACTGGGATGAGTGTCTGGACACTCCAGACGTGTCTTGGACCCTAAGGACTGACTGGATCATAAAAATGGAGCTCTGGACATGGAAAATGAGGTTTTGGACACTATAAATGCAATTTTGAGCTATATCTGCTCAAAAAGGTGGAGGTAGTTTAGCTCTTTCTGCCTCATAGGAAGTGTTTTTAGGCACTTCTTGGTAACTGAAATTAAAGTTGTACTATTTGTCTCTCCCCTCTGTTGAGGAGCAGGTGGCAGCAGGTTATCAGGCAACTGAAAAACCAGGATGAAAGAAAAAATCAATTCCATGTGCTCTGAATGTGCTGCAGAATTCCTCACCCTCCAAGCTGAGGAGAGGAGTGAGTTCAGGCTGGCATCTGAGTCACCTGTGATGTCATAATTTCCTTCTAGAAAAGGAGGACTTCCCTATGGGGCCTCACTGGAACCATCAGCAGGAATAGCCAGAACCCCTAAAGGGGTTTAGGAACAGGCAGCTGGAAAGAATCTGCCTGGAGACTTTTCACAAAAAGTCTCCACTTTGCTACGACTTCAGACTTTTATTTATAATTTATTTCTGATGTTGAAAAATCATTCTATACAGCAAAGCATGGGTTTACATGTAATCCTTCCCTTTAAAGCAATATGTTTAGGGGCTGAAGCTGCTGTTACAGATCAGTATGTGGTTAAAAATGGTCTGGAACAAAGGGCTGGTGGTTGGGTGCTGCTCTGGATATGTCCTTTGTAGCTGTTATCTAATCACACCTTGTAGTCCTGGTGATGCCTTTTCACAAAACACTGCTTTTAGGGCACTTGGGCAAAGAATTTCCTTTCTGGATTTTCTCTCTCTGTTTCCAAACCAGCAGACGCTTCTTAAATTTTTTGGTTCCTGGAAGCTCACAGCTTACAGTTTATAAAATAGCATAAACTTATTAAAATGACTAAGTACAGCCCTTTTTTATAGTTTTAGTAATAAGTCCCAGATTGTGTAACTTCTGTGGACTCTTGATAACACCCACAGAGTGCATGAAACTGGGCTCTCATTCTTCATTCTTGTCCTGCCTCCACATGTCTCCTGTGGGAAAGTGTGTGTCCCAGGAAAAGAAAGCAAGCAGATACTGAAATAGTGCTACCAAAATTCGATCCTTGTAGCCTCCCTCAAGGTCCTCATTGATGGTGGAGTTGGTGCTGAGTTTGTGGCTGTGTTTGGTAGGCTGGAGGTACAGAAGCCATATTCAGCCATATTCAGCAATGGCTTTTTTGATGTTCCATGTTTATTCAGCATTGTACATACCTGGATCTGGAATTCAGCCTGCAAGGCACGATGTTTGCAAAGGGGCAATAAGGAGAGAAAATACTGTGCCAGGTCATTGAGAAGAAGAGTTTCTCTGCTCTTTCCTGTTCTTAGTTTTCTCACAGGGTCACACTGCAGCTCTGGACATTATGCTCCCATCCATGCTTTGAAAGAGTCATAGGAAGAAGAGTCAGTTGGTTCCATCTCTGGCCCCTGTGTTTCAACAGGGACTTGGAATGCTGGATAAAGTGCAGCACTATTGTTCCCATTGAAACCATCTTTGCTTTCCCTTCTGTTTTAAGTAGATACTTCGTTTTCATTGAGTACTTCTGCTTCTTGACTGAGAACTTTAATAAGCTATAACCATGCAACACTAAATCAGCTTCCCTTTGTCATTTGACTTTCTTGGTTTATACGTGACCAAAGGCGTAAAACTACTTCTCCTTTTCCTTTAAGAGATTTTACCATAGTTGTTTTGATTTCTTTTTTCCCCCCTTTGTGCAGGGATGTAGAACCAATTTAAAACAATGAGTTTGATGGAAATATTGCTAGCTTGGGTGCTTCCTAGCTTTTGATCCACAGAATATTTCCATTCAGAGGGAGCTACATCAGTTTTCTGTCCTCCTCTGACTTCTCTCTGAGGAGATGGCTGTTGCTCACGCAGAGTTTGGGCTGAGTTTTCTGTTACCTTGGAAGAGTGATGATGCTGTGGCATCATTCTAGACTGTTGTGTACAGGCAGCAGATAAATCAGTGCTTCTTTTGTGTGCCACAGTGGAAATGGTGCTGCTGACATCCAGATCATGAGATCTCCGTATTTTGGCATTATTTTATTCGCTTTCTACTTTTGATGGATTCAGCACTTGAAGGTCTCATTTCCCCTTCTCTGAAGGCTATCAGATGTCCTCACTTTTTGTTTTCCTTTCCACATTTTAGAGGAATCCATGACTGGTGTCATCCCAGGACTTCTGAATCTGGGAAAACACCACGTTTGCTGCACAACTGGCAACCTTTGTTTCTCCATGAAACAGTTCCTAGCAAAGACCTGCTGTAACTGACACAAAGATAAAACCTGTGCTCAGTAAATATTTCTACAGAGATTTGCTGGGGCCGGGGAGGTGCCTGACTGCTCTGAGCATGTTCCATGCATATTTTTCACTCTGGAATAACTGATATTTTAAACCCACAGTTCCTTCTTTGAGGACAAAGCAGCTGGCCTGCCAGCTCTATGTGGCAGTTTGCTGTTAAAATGGATCCTGGTAGGTTTTCCAAGAAGAAAAAATAGAGACCTGTTTTTCCACATAAAATCAAGATTTGTTTTTTTCTCTGTGCTTTCGTATAACTCTTAAGGGCTTCCATTGAGTTTTCTTAGATTTTCTGAAAGGAGGAAAAAGAAAACACAGTATTTGGATCAAAACCAAGCATGAGAAATTTCAGCATAAAGGAATTTTCTTAAGGATGTTTATAGAGGAGACTGAAAAACTTAATTCCAGCCCAGAGCAGTGACCCAGTAAATGCTGACATTTTCTTTTCTTCTGTGCAAATTCAACAGGATCTTGGCTAATTTGATGGCTCTTCCAAATGCTTACTGCCCCTTAAAGTGGTATCAGTTAGTATATTGAGACACTTCAATTCCTCCAGGCAGATGACTTCCAGTATTTTAGTAGGAGCTTGTCTAAGAGCCTTCTAAGAATTTCCCATGGTTTGGAAGAGGATATTAAACATTCCTGCGTTTTTATCCTGTTTCTGAATCTTCTGAACAAATAAGACTTCTCTTGGTAGCTACAGAAGTTCTTTTGTTTTGATTTAGAAATCTAGTGCTAATGATTGGTCACAAACTGGTGCTGGGTTAATAATTCAGGTGGCTGTGGGACTTGTTTGAGTCTTGTGTGTGTTCTATTTAAATCTTTCATATGATTCAGAAATGGGTTTAATGTTACTAAATAAATGCCATCTCACTTTTGGCATGCACTTAGTAAGAAAAATCTCAACTCTCTCTGCTGCCCTTGTTCAACACCCTTCAAGGATGGAGCCTAAAATGATACAGGAGCTCTTGCTTTAAATCTGAGGATAAAACATGGGCTAGAACATGGATTTTATATCACACTGATTTTCCAGAAAGGGAAAATGAGCTGTGGAATTTCTTCTTGCTCCTCTGGAAATGTCTTCAAGGGTGCTAGAGCACCAGCAAGGGTTAGTAAATGGGGATGTTGTGTTTTCCCAAAGCCCAGACACCTCCATGGAGACTGGAGGCCCATCCATGGAGGAGGAGGAGGAATTCCATCTGGGACCCTCCTCTGTAGGCACCCGGCAACTGGATCAGTAACATCTGTTTCTCCAAAATGTGCACAGTGCTGCAATATTACTTTTTTCCAGCATTCCTCTAATGTGCAGTATTTTTTTATATGCCAAGTATGTCGAGGCCATAAATACTTTAACATTCAGGAGATGTGAAAGGAGGGAAGTTTGTCCTTTTGGATGCCTTTCCCCTTCCCTGCCAGAGGGACCTGTCAGAGTGTGTGAGCATGGTGAGACTTGGGACCAGAGCTGGAGTGACAGGACAAGGGGGACTGCCCTGAAGTGTCAGAGGACAGGTTAGATGGGACACTGGGAAGGAATTCCTCCCTGTGAGGTTGGTGAGGCACTGGCACAAACTGAAGAGTGGCATCATTGGGCAAACTCAACAACTTGAGAGGCTTCTAGAGGGTTTTTGAAAAGAAACGCAGAGAATCGGTTGATTCCTGCCAAAAAGTGGAACTCATGTGGCATGGGAAATAATATCCACCTAAGGTATAACCCTGGAGCTACACAAACTTAGCATCAGCATCCACCCAGCGTGGCTCAGTTTTGGGGAGGCCAGCAAAAGGAAATGTGCTGCGGGCAAGGCATACTCCTTTGCTTTTATTTTCCTCCCAATAAATCAACCAGTGTTCGGTGCAACTCCAAAAACTTTGTGCCTTTGGATTGGAAAGTGGAGCGTCAGGTAGGTGTGACGCAGGTTTTGCACAGTCACCGAACTGAACCCACCTTAAGCCAACAGAGAGGGTGAAAGGTAGCAGTGTTTGGGGGCTGAATCGGTGTTTTCAGGCGAGGCAGCTCCTCTTTCATAAAAGCGTGTTTCTATCAACTCCTTAAGAGGTTTAGACTGGAGGGCTGTCTCCAGAACCTGCCCCCTCCCCGCTGCAGCTCCCAGGTGTTTGTCTTGGCAGGAGGCAGTGTCTGCTCGGCTGGGGCTGGGATATTAAATCGAGGGAACACAGAGCTCTTGATGCTTGTCAATAGGGCTTCTATTTCGGTAGGGGCACGACAGAGCTGTCAGCCACCTGTGATTGTCCAGCGGGGAAGAAAGGAGGGATAGGGAGTGGGGAGAGAGCCCTGGAAACGTTTTCCAATTCCATCAATAGAATGGTGAGGAAAAAGCGTTTTCTGGGGGGCAGAGCCTTGTGTTGGTTTGACTGCTGAGTCCTTTGCTGCAGTCCAGGCATTGGTGGATGGAGAAATCAAGGATGATACTGGCTGAAGCTGTGTGGGATGGCACAAGGAACCTCCTGAACTGAACTTCCCACATGTGGAGAGCCTTGGAAGAGATTTCACTACAAGCTGAATGATCAATGTGTGGCCCAAAGTGAGAATTAACCCAGCTATCCTGATTCTGACACTTGGGGAAGTTCTCATTTTCCATATATATTCCACATATGTATTTCTGCATTTAATTTTTAAGGTGTGAGCAGTGACTGATTCATTTAGTTTCCATAGAATAGGAATTTCGTTTCAGTGGCCTTAAGCTGAAGGACAAAAGGTTTGGATTAAGTGTAAGGGAGAAATTTTTCCCTGTGAGTGTGGGGAGGGCCTGGCACAGGGTGCCCAGAGAAGCTGTGGCTGCCCCATCTCTGGAAGTGTTTGATGTCAGGAGCTTGGAGCAGTCTGGGACAGTGGAAGATGTCCCTGCCCATGGCAGGGGATAGAACAAGTCAGTCTTGAAAGTCCCTTCTAACCCAAACCCGTCCATGATTCCATGATTCTGTGTGAGAAACAAGGGAAGTCCATTTGGGATGCTTGTAGGAAATGCAGGTGGTCCCTCTTTATTAGATCCACCAAACCTCTCTTGGTCTTCATGAGAGTGTAGGATATTTGGCTTCTCTTGGTCAAATAAAGGCTTCTTGTGCCCCACTGCATGGTTTAAAGAATGGAAAATATTTGCAGAAATCTACAGGCTTTGAAATTCTTGATGTAAGGATCCTCTCTGTTTTCCTGCGTTGGTGCAGGTGTTGGACTTGATCTTGTTCTTTGAAGCAAGCAGGTTCATCCTCCTGAGCATAGTCTCTCCCATAAAACAGGACACAGGTTGTTCTCCCTTTTCCCACTCAATCCTTCAGTGTCCTTGGATTGGAAAGTAACTGCCTGGCTCTTTCACACAGGCCTGCTTCACTCTGGTCATGCTTCCCTTCTAGGTGGAGTCCAGCAGCACAGTGCTGCTTTATTACTCCATGTTTGCACCTATGTGTGGCTGAAGGGTCACAATATGGAACCACCTTCTGGAGGGAAAGGGGATTTTGGTGTCCTTCGATTCTTATGTTCATTCCTGATGTTTTCCTTGCTTGTCTCTTACTAAGGATGGCCACTTCATGTAGCCTCCTGCTGCTGAGCAAGCTGCAGCCTGCTTACTAATCTGCTCCCACTTATTGACAGCCTGCTCTGTTTGGAGATGAATGTAGAGCCTTGAACGTGATGTTTAGTTTCAATTTTTCAAGCTTACATCTCCCCTATTTCAGCTCTTCCCAGTGAATACCCAGCACGTGGTGTTTCCAAATTACCGTGTATGACAGAGGGATGTGCAGATCCTGAGACAGATAGAGGATGTCTGTAATACAAATGAAGAATCTCACGTAGAGAGATGCAGGGAAGCTCTGTGCATCTTGAAGTCCCATATTGTGTTGCTGATTTGCTTAAAGCAGCTTTACAGATCTGTTCTCTCACTGTTCAGAGCTGGCTTAGGAGAAATGGCTGCTAATTAACGCCTCGGTTCCCCAGGGTGTCACATCACTGTTTGAAAAACTATTTCTTTGTAGTACAAAGGCACCAAGGACAGTGTAAAAACATAACTTACAGCATTATCTTCTTTCTGAGAGATTCTGTGTCTTACAAAAACAAGAGGTGTTCACAACACAGATGCACAGATACCAGCAGAGTTTGGGATGGAGACTGGGAGCAGAAGGTGACAGCATCCCCAGACCTCGTGGTGTTGACCATGGGATGGTAGGATGGGTTTAACAACCCAAAGCCTTGCCTACTCTCTGGTGATCAGTTTTAGAAGCACTTGATAATGGCCATCAGTGTGACTGCAGAACAAACTTCCTGACATTTTGAGGGTGGCCTTTCCAAAGCTCACCTGGGAATTAACTGCCTCACCCACACTGCAAGCCACTAGAAAATAGGGTGTTTGACTTCCTAAAATACTTCTGGAAATCCCACCCATAATGTTTAATAGTGAAGGTAAATGTAGCCATTAATGGACACTTCACAGCTCTCCTTGTGCTCCCTGAATGAATGAAGGGCTCTTTCCTCTCTCCCTACAAACACCCCATGCATATTTATAGAGAATCATGTTCCCCCTTAAATGCTGTTGATTTTGGCTCAGGAAGTGATTTCTTACTTTAACCTGCCCTTGTAGGTTATTTTCTCAAGGCTTTATATTGTTTCTTATTCCCTTATGCTTCTCTGCATCTTTTATATTTTGAAAGAAAAGAAAAAATTATTTTCCAGATTTTCCTCCATCCTTGGATTGTCCTGTAAGGGATATGAGGTTTGGTGTCCTCTGGGAAGCTCTCCTAGGTGGACTGCTTGGGCTAGATTGGGCTTGGCCTTGCTCTCACTTACCTTTTGTTATGAACTCCAGCAGTACTTGCTCTTGCATCTCTCCAACTCCATAGAATTCCTTCTGTTCACTCTGCACCATTTCTTCTGGATCGAGGGGGATGAGGAGAACTGCAAGGATGAAAGGAATTAGTGTTCAGCAGGCATTTAGACAGATACAGATGCTGGGGAGCAAGGTAGATGCAGATGGGGTGCTGATGGGACCTTGGGCAGGTTTCTTCTGGATTCTCCCCTGGGAGCAGCGAGTCTGTAGGAAAGCCAAGGAGTTAATCCACTTCCCTGAGCCTCAGGGCTGAGATGGTGCTGGGAACAGGCGGGTTTATTCCAGCCACTATGCCCCAAAGGCTACTTTCAGATTGTGGTGGTCCTGTGTCTTCCCTTTTTCACAGAATCCCAAGGACAACTCTGGAGAACTCCACAATAGCACAGATTCCAACCTGCCTCCTTCAGTGGATGGAAATTTTGAATGTCATTAATTTAGAAGAAAAAAGCAGTAAAATTAATAGCATTCCAAGATTGAAGACTGCTTTCCTGGATTGCTCCACCAATGTGCTTTTGTGGAAAAAAAAATAAAAATTTCCACTACATACTTTTTTCCTGAAAATCCACCACAGCATTTTCTCCAAGGGCGCCTTGAAAAATCCGTGCTCCGAGCACCTCCCTGGACATGCCTCTGGCTGAGGGGAAGGAAGCTCTGGGTTTACAGGGAAGATTCACTTGAAAATGCATAACTTGCTTCTGCCCCTTCATCTCCATTCATTTGGAAAACTTGAAGCTCTTTTTATTGGTGAAATTTTGGGGAGGGGAAAAGAAAAGAAATGTATGGGTTACAGTAGTATTCCAAGCATTTTATGCTTCATCCTTCTTGGTATTTGTTTTCAGAGCCTCAGGCTGGGTCTTTAGGCTCTAAAAAGACATATGGACATGCTTTCTCTCTTCCTCACCAGGCTGGAATGATAAGAACTGATGAGGATGAATACTTCATTGAGCCTTTGGAAAGGGGAAAGCAGATGGAAGAGGAGAAGGGGAGAATCCACATGGTGTACCGGCGGTCGGCGGTAGCGCAGCATCCCACTGACATGCTGCCCGATGTCCACACAGAAGGTACAGTACCCATGGGGGCTGCCTGCACATCTCTTCCAGGTGACTCCAGCCTGTGGAAGCTTTTGAAGGAGGCTGGACAACTCCTGTTTCAAGTTTGGGTCCCGTTTCTTTGTGAGTAACAGCGAAATTGTGCCAGTTTATTGTTTTCCTCCTTCTCCTGGTTGCAATGAAGGCGGTCTGAAGGAGTTGTGGCAATCGGATGCATTTTGTCACACCCAAGAATTCCCCTCTGCCTTGAAGAGAATGTAGCTGGTCCGTCTGAGAATAATTACCATGTCTGAGGATAATTATCATTGTGTAGTTTAATCCATTTGCTTGTGTGTTTTTTTAATGTTACACAAATCCTCATAAGCCAAGGCATTGCAAATTCGAAGGCTGAGGGTTTTGAGGCTCTGGGATTAAAGAGCAGCTCTGCACCCGCCAGTGCTCTGCCTTTATTTCAGTATCCTTCAGCTTCTCACATTCCTGTGTTTATGTTGTGTTCACATGTTGTTGAAACTGGAAAGGGTTTGGGAAATAAAAAGTACTTACAGTGTACAGAACTGGAGGTACTTGGCTTTTGTTACCCCAACAAGGCCATTTCAATTTAGTTTGTGCATCTGGAGGGATTTAGCCTGGAGAAGAGGAGGTTCAGGGAGACCTGCTCTCAGAGGAGGTCAGAACTCCTGGGATGGAGGTTGTAGCCAGGTGGGGTTGTCTCTTATGACAAGTCAAGAGATTTCTTCATGGAAAGGCTAGTCAAGCCCTGACACAGGCTGCTCGGGGCTTTGGAGGAGTCACCATCCCTGGAGGGATTTAAAAGTCGTGTAGATGTGGCACTGGGGACATGGGTTTGTGGTAGCCTTGGCAGTGCTGGGGGAATAGCTGAACTCGATCTTGGAGGGCTTTTCTGAAGATTCCATGACCAAGGTTAAAGCAAGGTGCCCAAGCCTCCGGAGCCTGAGGAAATGTTTGCAGTGGCTGAGTTGTCTCTGTAAGAGCTGCATATGGATGCCATGAAAATGTTCTTCTTTCTTCTCTGTCCTTGCTCCCCCACCACCGTGCCTGGGCTCGAGGCAGCGATGCAGAGTATGGTCTGCTCACGCTTTGGGACTTCAGCCAGCACATAAAAGAATCCAAAGTTTCAGTAACAGATGACAGATGACTCAACAAAACAGCCCTTAAGATAAAAAAGTAATTGCAATCGTTGTTGTCAATGAAGCTGTAACAAAACTGGAAACGGTGTGACAGCCTTTCTCAGCAGTGACACAGGACACGCTGTGTCATGCTTTCCCTACAAAAAGTCAGTTTTCTAAGAGGAAGGCTTCCAGCTCTAGCTGTGTGGAAGGAGCTTGTAGTCTGACAGGACATCTGGTATTCCTGCAGGATTTTACAGCCTTTGGGGATTGGTTGGACATTGCTCAAAGAATTGGCCAGAATGAGCGTAGGAGTTGTAAGAGGAAAAGCTGCCATCCTGAGAGCAAGGTTTTAGCAATGACCACAGAGCTGTGGAGTATTGATTGGCTCATATCCAGTGTCCTCATGGAAGTCAGAACACCTACCCACTCGTCTTTGCCTGTTTCCTTTGTGGCTGTCTCTTTGATGAAGCTTCACTGAGCTGTCCTAGTGGGAGCCAGAAATCTGGGGGTCTAGGGGGGATATTGGGATGCCTCAAGCTGCTGGATAGTGTGGGTTCAGCCTTCTCACCCTGAAGCAACACCCTCTGCTGATTTCTATCTATGGTATCCATGGCTCTGGACAGCCTCTTAAGGGAATGACAGTGGCAATTTGCATGTATTGTTTTCATAATTTGCTTTGTGTAGAGACTGGTTTCTTTGGAAGCCTTGCGTGCGACACTCAAGAAATCAGATTGGAAATCCTGCCCCATTCCTGTGGGGAGTTTTTCATTGTGTGTGTTTAAATCCAATTTAGGCTCCTTGAAGGATTCCTTCGTTAATTACTGCCTTTTTATACCTCTGTCTTTTCAGTCATTTTGGTGTGAGTAGGATCTCTTGCATATAAATGGACCTGAATATTTGGGGTTTGCTTTGATACCAGGGAATTGTAGATAGTTTCTGTCTTTTATGCTTAGAAAATGCCTCTGCTCTCACTCAGTGATATCAGGGAAATTGGATAGTTTTACCTATTTTGACAGGCTGTTGGCAGGATTGATTATTTGTATATCATGGGTAATCTGTCTGCTGATTTCTTGTTTGACTGTATTCCTTGGAATCTGATCTTTCTTCTGCCTGGTGAGGCAGTGCAGGGAAGCAATAGGTCTTGACCACCAAATCTTTAAACCATTTTATTAACCCAAAATCCTGCTTGGTCCTTGTGATGTCCACGGGACAGGGTGTTTGCTGGTTTGGAGTGCTGAGCTCAGGGTAGCTCCCCTGCACAAAGGAAGCACTTCCTCTTCAGTGAGGTTGAAGACAAGGCCTCCCATAGGAAACCCCAGCTATTGAAAAAACTCTGAAATGCAGTGGGATGTGACACTGGACATTTGTTTTTAAGCATCTGGGATGAGCATCTGGTTGAGTCTGGTCTGGGAATCATATCACAGAGCAGGACAGTGTCCAGAGGTCTCCATGGGTGTAAATACACCTGACAGCCTCCTGACAGCTTTTCCATGTCAGATTGCCCTGGGATGACATTTGTAAGCTTGACTTCCCCAGTCATTTAGGATTTGATCCTAAAGACACTGGACATCTGTGTCTCTCATTTGTGTTGACTACACAGGTAGTCAGCGTTCATGTGGTGTTACTCCCAAGTAATGTCTCTTAAATCAAAAAATACTTAAGGGCAAAAAGAAACAAAGGCAGTCTCCAGGCTGAGGGTGAAGGGTCGGAGGTACAGAGAGCGAATGAGGCAGAGCTGTGCAGGCAGAGCTGAGAAAAGCAGAACAGTGTATGAGGCTGTCACATTAAAACGTGATTTAAATAAAGCCTTACAATTCTCTCACCAAAATAGCTTTTTGCTCAGGAAGGGAAAGAAATGCTCTCAGGACAAGCCTGAGTTTGGGAGGTTTTGGAAGTGTAACAATGATATTACTCTGTCTGGGTGGGATGAAAAGAAGCTGCTCCTTGTTAACAAGCAGAGCATCATCCCTGAAATGTGTCATCATTAACCTTATTCCTTGAGAGCACTCATGGTGCAACAAAACAGGCAAAGAACCTGTAGAATTTACAACCAGATTTGCACCTAGGAGGCCTTCTGTGCAAGTTCTACTGAATTTGGCTCAGGAGTGTGGTAAAATAAAACCCAAGCTATGTTTGAGAAACATAAAAGCCTGATCCAAGTTCGATGGAGTCAGTGGGAATACTCAAAGTGACATCAGTGGGATGATGAGGCAGGGTTTGGATTATATACTGCTTGAGCTGATAGCTGAGGTTTCAGTTTATCTTTCCTCCTGTTTGTTCATTTATCATTTTTTCTGTGCACTTTTGTATGGTGGAATGATGACAACCATCCCTGAGCTTAGCAGTTACACGGCATCGTAACGTACTCGGAGCTTACCTCTTTCATCCTCCTCTTCACACCGTAGTATTTTTTAAATGACAACCTATTCACCCAGCAAGCACTTGAGATGAAAGTATTTTTCTAATTACTTCCTAACAGTGGGAAACAAGGAGTAGGAGCCTTTATCTCCCAGCTTCCTTTCAGAATTTTCATTTTCCCCAAAGAACCAAAGTGCTTGTGTGTCTGATGGGGTTGCCATGGCGCTGGCGTCGAGTGTCTTTGTCCCAGGTGGGAAACATGTAGGAGGAAGAAATGATTTGGGAATTGCTCCTGGTTGCCTGGGAATGAAACCCTGGAATAGAAGGTAGAAGAATGGGAAGACTATTGCCTGCTTGGGAGACCTCCCTCTGCACTTCCCCAGGCCCATTAGTGGTTCTCAGGGACACTGTTGTGCTGGACGGTGTCTGAACCCTTTCTCAGCAGAATTTCTCATGACCTGTGTTCTGATGGAGGGTATTTTTGATGTTGCACAGCCCACCACACAAATTTTGTGCATCAGAGCAATGGGGAAGATGGAAATTATTTCTGTGTAGACTCATTACAGCATATTGTATAATATCCTCTGTTCAGTATGGACATTCTTGTATAATCCCAGAATCCCAGCGTGGTCTGGGTTGGAAGGGGCCTTAGGGA
Source organism: Thryothorus ludovicianus (assembly GCA_013397245.1). Lineage (NCBI taxonomy): Eukaryota > Metazoa > Chordata > Aves > Passeriformes > Certhiidae > Thryothorus > Thryothorus ludovicianus. Next base: position 88,435 of record VZTB01003879.1, read on the forward strand.
TCATCTTGCTCCACCCCCTGCCATGAGCAGGGACACCTTCCACTATCCCAGTTTGCTTCAAGGCCCATCCAACCTGGCCTTGGATACTTCCAGAGATGGGGCAGCTTCTTTGGGCATCCTCTGCCAGAGCTTCACAGCCCTTACAGGGAAGAATTTCTTCCTAATATCTGATCAAAAGTCTCTCTTCAGCTCTCCTGTAGTCCCCCAAGAAAGGGCCACCAATAACTTACATTGATGGATGGCAATAACCTGCCTTGTCTAAGGACATCCTGTTCTTTGTCCACTGCTTCTGGAGCTTTTGCTTTTAATTTAGCCTTCTTCTCTTAAATTGAAACCTAAGTGGATTCTCTCAAGTTCTTCACTGAATATAGTTTGTGGGATTGAGTTTTTTCTTTTCTTTTTTTTTCAGGTAACAGCATGCTTAAGGAAAAGGTAATCAAATAGAACAAGAAGGGCACAGTATGGTAAAAAAGAAAAGGAGTGTTGGTGGTGGATGTATAGGAAGCAAAGGGAAACAATTTATAGTGAGGAAAAGCTTACCTTTTTTTTTTTTAAGAAAGAAAAGCCTGAGCAGGAATGGATCAGAAGGTGTTGTGAAGTGACTGATGTGCTCTGTCTGTGTTGGGGAGGTTGTGCCTGATGATGAGAGCAGGAACATCCATCTGCTTAAGTCGTCTTCTATTCTTGGCAATAACAAAGGAAAATGATTTTTAAGTAAAACCAAGAATAATGGCTTCATTCCAACTGCAGGCACCCAGCGCCAGAGTAGTAAAACACACAGAAAAATCTGTATGAAGGGAAAATTGAAAAAATGGAGACAGTACCTTCAGCTTGTGGCCATTCCAAGGCTCATACCATTTTCCAGTAAAAACTCCCTATGCCCCCAAATTGCATAGGAAGAAGAAAACTTTCAATAAGCAGTGGTTCTAACAGACAGGAGAGGTTTTTTAAATACTGTGTAAGCAACTGGTCCTATGTGAAGGAGCCTGTTTGGTTTAGAGATGACATTCTCAAAGTAATCTGGGAGAGACTTACCAAGGTGAGGATCACCCTTGGGTGGTCCATGTAGGACTGAGGTCCCAGGTTTGGATGTGAAGTGGCTCATTTCTGCTGCTGAGTTTGATCAGAAAGGTGCATGGGAGATGGTTAAAAGAGCTTTTTATGGACCAGGATATACTTACCAGGATGGCACTCTCTGAGAATATGGGAATGAGAATCAGGAGAACTGCCTTATCAGGGGGAGTTGATGTGAATTAGAGGTCAGGAACCAGAGGAAATGAATCCTCCCACAGCTTGCGGGGGCTGAGGCTCGTTCATGTGTTTCACAGGCACATCCTACAAATTTAGGACCAAAATGAGAGCACCGAGAGGCTCTTTCACTGGGAGCAAAGAGCCTTGTTTAATCAGTCTGTGTTCTACAGCAGGCTTTTGGTGGGAAAATGAACTGAAACACAGCAGTTTGTGTCATAGCATAAAAGAGTAATTTCCATACCGTAAGACTCTTGCTGGACTCTCTCCTCTTGAATTTTCTGCAATTTGAGCGTTTTTCCCCACTATGAGACACCTGGTTTTTAATGGATTTGATGCTCAATAAATTTGCAGGAGGAATTCTAGAAACAGCTTAAGAATCCAAACTGAGGGCAACTTAATTCATTTAGATCTTTGAAAATATCTGGATGAGATGTTGGCATCGGTGGCTTATGACAGAGAAGGAAAATGCATCTGGTGTGTTTTGAATGAGCAATTTGGATGCCATGCTTCTGCTTTTGGTGGGCTCCATGTGGGGTTTCTGTGGAGTAGTTCTTGCTGTACCCATATATTTACACCAAGATGTCCCAGGGCTCGCTAAACCCTTCCCTTTATCCCTCCAAAACATGGTGTAGATGATGAGTAAACTTATCTGGTTTGTTGTGTGTGGGATGAGACAGAATTGGGCAGCTGGAGCTGACGGGAGCACGGAGGGAAATTACTAACATGAGAACATCAGCCTCGTACTTCACATTGCTCCCGGGGGGCTGAGTTTCTTCAGATCCATTTCTGGGTTACACAAGTGCATAAATCTTTCCAAAATGCAATAGTGAAACACTGCAGAGCAACAGCATGACCCAGCTGTTGTTTGCTAAGAAAACAGGGGTTTTTTTCCGGAATACCTTGCCTAATCATTCTTTGGAGTATTCCAATAATGTGGGATGGGATCAACCAGATAATTAGGATTCTGGAGGTTATTAAAAGTCACACAAGTCTGAGTGTGCAGTTAGAGTTGGAGAGGAGGGAATTGATATCTCAGCGAAGCTGACTTCTTGTGCGTGGTGACGGGGAGAGCTGACCTGTGGGAAATCTCTGTTGGATTCTGTCAAATACCGTGTGGTTTGGGAAGAGAACCCAGGGAAGGATGAAGAGCTTAGCTGGCTTGTGCTTCAGGAGTAACCAAGGGAGGCATTTCGTTGGTGTGTCTGCCTTTGCAGCATTTTTGGCAGGCCCTGTTTCTAAATGCTCCCTGGAGTAGTTTCAGGACCTGTCTGTAGGAGCCATGCCCCTGTGTCTCCTTTGGCTTTTCGCCTCTCCACCAGGTCACAAGCAGGCTGCTGCCTCCCAGCAGTGCCTGCAGGGACTGGGTTTGTCCATCCCATTGCTCCTGGCAACAGGCTCTGTCCAGCAGGTGGCTAGAAATGATAGGATTTTCCTTCTTCTCCCGTATTTCTGCTCAGGATGCCTGACAGTGGGCCTAGGTACCTGGAGAAAGCTGGATTCAGGCACTGCCATCCTCCGTGGAGGACAGGGAGCAATGGGTTACAAGTGTGTGTGGAAACACACACTTAATTAGCAAGTGCTAACTTTTCATATGAAATGACTCTCCTGTGGCCAAAAATGCAGAATTTGGACCACAGAGTTTGGATAACAATTTATTTGCCAAATAATTGGGTTCTGTAATCCTGCAGACATCAAATAATAAATTGACACCAGCCGGTTATTGCAAATCAGAATAAAAACTTCCAAATAAACTGATCATCTTGTGCAAAGTCCTAATATGGCCTAAAATGTTTCAGATAATAAATTTTCAACTGTGACAGGGTTAAACACAATGTAAACTGAGCTTCTTTAGTCTCTTCTGGAAACAGTAACAGGTGATGCAAGGCCATCCAAGGAACTTTGCGCTTTCTTAATGGAGAGCTCTGCTCTGCCTTTCCAATTCTCCTCACTAATAGCTCCAGAGAACATAAAGTCACAATTTCCAGAAGGAATAGTAGTTGTGCTTTTCTCTCCTTGTCAATAAATCTGTTAGAGGTATTAAAGTAAGAGGTAGTAGTAACTCTGTTAATTATTTACAGCAGTCAGATTGGTGGGGGAGTCCGTGGTGTGTCTGTGGCTGCCCTCGAGCATCAAAATAACCTCTGGGCCTGAAGGGTTTGGATGTGTTTCCTCTGTTTCATGTCAAAGTTAATGCTGTAGTAGTTTACCAATCTAGTATGTACCCTGTTCCCTCCTCTGCAGGAGAGTCCAGGCTCTTCTGCACTGTGTTTCCAAGTGCTGTGGAGTGGTGTGGTGAGATTTGAGGAGGTCCACACAAGCAGAGAGTGGAAGTTTGTGGGTCTGAGGATTTCTGCAGTCTGCAGCATGGGCTAGCTTCACAGTGCCAAGGGGCAGGGTTAGGTGGGACACTGGGAGGAAATTCCCTCCTGTGGGGCTGGGCAGGCCCCTGGATCCCTGGAAGTGTCCAAGGCCAGGCTGGATGGGGCCTGGAGCAATCTGGGATAGTGGAAGGTGTCTGTGACCCAGGAGAAGAGGACCCTTGGGGAAAAGAAACTGCTGAGGGTGTTTGTTAGGAGCTTTAAATGTAGCTTGAGCAGAATCCCTGGGGATGATTGCAGACTGCTCTGCCCAATAGTGATTTGCTTCTCTCTTAGGTCTTGGACTTGCTAACCAAGTTAGGGAGCTAGTTAGGAACCAGCTATGAATTAGTGTCTTTTTCTTCTTTTGTATCTGGGTGTAGATTTTAATTTGCCTTTGAGTGCCTGTGATTTGATGAAGATTCTTCGTGGGTATTTTTTTCCCCTTGCTTATGGCAGAAAGGAAGCTCAGAGCAAACCCATGGTGAAACTGCATTCTGATCTTCCACGCTCCCTCACAACAGAGAGCAAATATCTCAAACTTTATTTAAAAATCATATTGTTGAACATGAAAAATTCAGCTGGTGCTTCTAGACTAAGAGCAATTCCAAGAATATCTCCTGCTTTCATTTGATCTGTGGCAAAACTGGTTTTGAAAACTCCTGAGAAGTACCTCAGAGTGAAAGGGAACTCATGAATATCTGTTGCTTATGAAGAAACTGATATCATCACAGATGATGTAAATAGTAGCATCATAGATTTTGTTGATTTTCAGCAAAAGCCCTGTGTTCCATAGATGTGTGATAGCAATAAAAATCCAGTTCACAAAATAATTTATTACCTGATTTATTAACTTTTTGAATGCTCAGTTCTAACCAACAGGCAGTGAGTATCCGGGGACCACGTAATTAATTTTGGGAACTGTTTTGAATAGTTTGTCCTGAGGAGTCCTTGAAAATGCACTACCATATCCCTGGGTTCTGCTCAGGTTCTTCCATAGCCAATTCCATGTTCTTTTTATTCCTGATCACAAGTGAATTTGCAAGCAGATGCATTTGAGCCTCTGCTTTGGTATTTTGATGGTGTTTTTCAATTTGCTTTTATAGGGTTGATTCTTGATTTATTTCATCCCCTTTTCTTAATCGGAGTTTTCCCTGCCAAGAGTAAGTAACAATATAGTTTCATTACTTCCAGCCCTTCAAAGCTTCCAAGTTTCTGATGCTGAGAACATTTACTACTAGAAGTAAAAATCAGTCTTCCTTTAGTTAGCAGTGCTCTTTAATAGGGAGCACAAGGGGAGATTAATTAAAAGTATCTGTTCTTTGAGGGCTCACATGGCACTGTGCCATGTTGTGGGGATTGAATAGACACTTGGTTTAATATTGGAGGAAGGCTGATGAAGGTCTGACCTACTCAGATCTGCTTCATTTGCTCTTTGTCAAACATGCTTCTTTTTTTTTTTTCCCTGGCGAGACAGGATCATCATTCATATTTATTTTTTTACATCTGAAGTTTGTCAAGCTGCTTGGAAAAATGGGACAATGAAAGCCATCTGGGCATGCCATCCACTTCCATCTGGAAACATCTGCATGGTTATTAGGAACATCTCACCAGCACTGCAGTGAGCAGATGTGTTCTCCTCCATCCCCGGGCTCACTTAGAATTTCTGATAGCGAGAGAAACTCGAGAGGCACTAAATCCCAAAGGCCTGTTTCTTGAGCAGGCCCTCTAATACCACTTCTTTGGGGTGTTTGTTCCTGTGTAGAGAAGAAACCTGTGATGTTGGAGGAAGGAAGTGGTGGAGTAAAGCCAGCCGTGCCTCCTGCAGCTCATTCCACGTCTGTGTCTGTAGGATTTGAAGCTGAGCACTTGTGTTCTTGAGCCTTTGCCACAGCTGTAAGGCTCCATGGAAATCCAGAGTCCCCTGCCTCCAGCTGCCCAGTCTCCACTCTTAAGGCCTTAAGAAATTAGACTTGAAATTTCTTTAAAGGGAGAGAAATCCATGCATTGAATTTAGTGTCCCTTTTCTGAACCTCACAGCTGTACAGGTGTTCCAGCTGCCATATCTCCATATAACTCCATATTTTCCAGTCCCTGTACAAGTTTCCAATGAGAGTGGTGAGGCATTGGCATGGGTAGAAAATAGGATTGTGTCTGCCATGCCAGGGAAGCTGAGGCAGAAGCTGGAAAGCTATGGAGAAACTGGAAAGCTGTACTGCAGGACAGTGGTTTCCCTCAGGTGCTTTTCTGTGGAAGAGCAGGACTGGACAACCAAGAGCATCTGTGAAACCTTTGAGGTACTTGGGACATAATAAGCTGCTTTGAGCATCTTCTGTGAAGGCTCATTTAGGGTGATGATCCTATTTACAGCTGGAGTGGGATATTCAAAGACACTGCAGGTTATTACCCCAGCTAGAAGTGGGTAAGTTGATGCCCACAGCTGGGAAGTGGCAGTTCCACAGTGTCAGAGCTTCTATCCAAATCTCACTTCCCAAATCCCAAGCAGATACTCTGTCTCGCTAATGACTTGGACATTATTTGTTTTTCAGGATTTTCAGCTCAGCAGTGTAGGGATCTTTGTGCTCAGCTGGGTTTTTGAAGCTGTTTGTTGTCCCAGCCCAAGACCCCCTTTGTGCAGATCAGCCTGGGGTTTTGGGGCACCCCCTTCCTCTGTGGATGTGGTATCTGGGTAGAATGGCCTCGTGCATATTTTTGCTGTTATCTTGGACACTCTCGTGGTCCATGGACTGTTGGGAAATAGCTTGGGCTTGGAGACATTTGTTGCTCTTGGAATGCTGACTTTCAGTGCATTCATGGAAAAAAAAAGCAGGAGCCCGAGTTCAACAGCATTCAATGACAGTTTATAGTTGGAGCTTTTCCTTTATATTTATGCCAGTGGAATTTTGAGAAATGGCTGAAATTCCATGTGGTGAGAAAGAGAGGCTTATTATCCGTGACTAATGCTTGGATACACTTTTTAAAATTGGTATTGTTTGCTGTTGTGCCACTTCTCTTCTGCTTCATTGGCTGATTCTGTTGTCTCCTAATTTTGAGCAGCCTTTCTCCACCTTGGATGGCCACTCTCGCATCATTCTCACTGCCATCCTCCTTTGGGAGTTCAACCACTGCCACCACAGCATCAAACTGGGATCCAGAGCTGGGACAGGCTCACCTTGGTGTTAGTCAGGGCTTGAATCCAAGATGAAGGCTGCATTTTTAGATGACAGGATTGAAAATCATGCTCCTGATTGCTTTTGGTGCATAGGACTGTCCTTCTTGCTGCGTTTTCTGCAACACAGTATTTGACTAAGCATTTCTTCTTTGTAATTCTAAGGCATTAAATTGATTGTTTAGCTTAAGAGGTCCTTTTATGTGCCTAAACTGAACACTTGGACTGTTTCCCCTCCTTTTGCAGAGGAGAACTGTCTCCTTTTTGTCATATTTCTAGTCAGATTCATTGTATATTCAATGGAAAATTCTTCCTAAATCTTCTCCCCTCTCAGGTTCTTCTCCTTTTTTTATTATGCTTTTTCTCTCTGTCTCTGTTAGCTTTCCACCAGACTGGAGGGCTCATTAAAGTAACACTGTGCAGGAAATGGAGAGAGGTGCAAGAATGGGATCCTGCTCGCCAAAGAGGGAAAGTTGGCAGCTCTCCTCTCACAGGAAAATTCCTTGGATTTGAGGAGCAGCTTCATTGAGAGAGTGCTACTGAAGGGGCATGAAACGCTTGGTGAAGTGTCATTCCGCAAATAAAGAGCATTTTGGTGAGGGTCTAGCAACAGTCTTCCAATTTATTTGAATTAATTTGTGTATAGGAGTTGGAAATTTATGTTTTATCTGGGTGTTCTTGAGTGGCAGGAGGGAGAAGTTGGCTTCTGGATAGAAAGAAGTACTAATTCCCTATGGAAGATGCTTCCAGCAGACCTCACCTCCCACAGCAGACTTCAGGGATGAACTGAAAAACTCCTTCTCCTTAGTAACAGCTTTTTCAAGAGAAACAGTCCTTGAAAGAATGGTCTTTCAGGTCAGAAGAGGAGAATTTACGATTATGACTCTGTGCTCTTTTGGACGGGATCGGGATGGGGAGAAGGAGAGGGGAATGATCAAAATATCCTGTGTGGAAACAGTGCGAGTTAGATTCATAACACATCTGTGCGAGGTGCAGGCGAGGCTGGCACGCTCCTAGGAATTTGGTGAGGTGGAAAGGAAAAAAAGTGCTTCGTTGTGTAAGAGCCTATATGAAAAAAGGAAAGTATAAAGGGAGGTGGATCTATAATGAAAAAAAAATCGGTGTCAGTGTCTGAGGGCTGGTGCTCGGGCCTTGCAGAAAATTCTTCCCTCACCCCCCTGAATGGCCACAGGAAGGTGTAGATGGGACTGTCATGTTTGCAAACCAGTTCTGTGGTGTGACAGTGAAAATCAACCCTCCTGAGCTGGGCTTTTTCACTAAAATCGTGTGATGTCAGTGTCTAATGTCAGGCTGCGTGGTTTTTGGAAGTGGATCACATTTACTCCGTGTAATTATAGACAGAGCTGTGGGCAGATGAGGTTCTGCTCCACAAGGAATTGTGAGAATTGAGAGCTAGCTTTTACTTCAGGACTGTTCTCTCCCTGTCAGCCCTTCCAGTTTTAAAATCCTCCCTTCCAGAAAATGCTTGACTGGGAGACCGCAGAGGCTTTGACTGACGTGCTGTGATTTCACAAAATCTGCCTGTGTGACACTGAATACTATTTTTCAACAAAGAATCAAAATTTGTCGGCCCAGCACAGCTAGATGGAATATATTTATAATCGCTCACTTCATGTATTTTTTATTCCTCCAAAAAAAAAAATTACTTCATAATCATTAATTCAGCCAGTTTTTTTGTACAAGTTAATTAAAAAATCAAGAATTTCAGCGTGAGATGGGCAAACAAAACTCTGCAAAACTTCAGGTTTACATACCTCAATACCTAAATATTGTAATCCAATGTATGTATCCAAGTGTAGTGTGTGTGTGTATCTTAGGAAGGTGGGATGTTTTTGGTGGGAAGGGAGCTCTCGTGTATGCAGGCATGGCTCTGCTGCTGCCAGGCTGCAGGAGCCTGTCTTGGACGTGGCCAGTGTCCCTGCAGGTGCAGGGGCTCCCAAACCCAGCTGTTGGACTTTGTCCTCTGGGAAGGGTGGAATCCACTTAGTGCCAACTGAGCAATTAAGGACAATTATGCTTTCAGCTACGTTAACGAGTCCCGGGGGAGGAAGACACTGGGAGGAAGTGACCCATTGTCACACACTTTGTCTCGGTAATATGGGCTGCATAAATATTTTCCCACATTTTTTTCCAGCTTTACACACTCAGTTGTTCCTTTTATGTGAGCGATTACTGTGAATTCCATTCTCCCGTCTCCTTTAGACGTTGATCTCAGCAGAAGCCATGGGGTAGCTGAGTCTGTCCGTGGTGTTCACATCCTTGGTTTCCACCTGTGCCGATGGCCGTGCGAGGGAATCATTGCACTGAGGCTGTTAAGGAATGATTTTGCTTTCCATACCCATCAAGAGGTTCATTCTGTTCGGAATGGGACCAGGCCCAGCTATTCTTCCTGTCCTGTGTCTTCTGTGAACCTTCTGTGAGAGGTGGAAAGAAATGGCTGAAGGCCAATGAATTCAGGAATCTCCTTTGATTTCTTTATGTGCAAAACTTCTGGCTTCGGCACTTGGACTTTGGCGCTTCATCTCTTCCCTCCTCCGTTTCTCATCTGTCCTTTTAGACTTCAGGTGTCAAGTGGTGGACTTGAGACTCCTAAAGGTCCTTTCTGTGTTTTATTGTAACAGGTCACATGTTCACTCCAGCCAGTGACCTCTAGATGGATTATCCAGATTCCGGAGCTCCATCACACAGACGGGCCAGGGGAGGGCTGCCAAGGAAGCAGGCAGGACCCAGATCCCAGTGTTAACTGGTCCTTAATTTGCTGTGGTAGTGCTCTGCTCTGTCTCTCAGAGGTTCAGGAGAACTTTGAGCAAGTCAGTGAGAAGGATGTGCGTGTCTCTTTTGTTTACAAGAAAAAGCATTTAAAGTACCTTTTTGCTTTTTCCACTGCTGCCACCACAGTGCCCTTCAGCATTTTTGTAGTAGCAGGTTGCTGTGCCCCACCTTGTCACCACTGGCGTCCTCCCCTTGGATTTTACAGTGTGGTTTCACTGTTGGTTGCTACTCTAATGGAAAAGCTTAGCTGCCCCGGCTGCTCGTGGCTCTGCTCTCCAGCTGGACAGCAGTTCTGGCTGTCCAGACAAGCCCTTCAGACTGGCTCTTCGGCTTCTCCACAGGCAGGAGAAAGCAAATCTGTCCTAGAAAAGGGCAAAGATTCTTTCCTGAAATTTCCCTTTACATAGACCATGGTGGGAGAGCTTTCCCCTTCGCACAGTTCAGAATGGCAGGCCTCCGACACAGGGATTTCACATCTTATCTGGGGCTGCTCCAGAGCACACATTTGGGATATTTAGGTGAAATATTGAATGGCACATTGGTGGCTTGTACAGGTCCTTGCTCAGTAGCTCCATCCCCCATTCCCAAGGGTTGGGGAGGATGGTGTGTGTGTGTGCTGGGTGAGCAAGGCACAGCTCCCTGCTTGGAATAATCCCCTTCTAAGGGAGCTGGGCTCTGGCCCGGTGTCCCGCTGTTGTGTCTGGACAGTGTAGCAGGCTTTGCTGACTTCCAGAGGCTTAGGGCAGATAAAGTGGTGATCAGAGGGTAATTGCAGCTGACAGCGGGCAGTGGGCTGCTTGCTGATGAAAAGGGCTGTGGCTGGGCCTGCAGAGGATCACCAGCCAGGCTGTGTCCTCTTGCACGGTTCCTGTGGCAGCAAAAGGTCCCCCATGTTTGGGAACACATTCCTTACGCAGCTTTTAAAAATAAGCAGCTGCATGTAAACACAGCTCTCCCTTTAGCCCAAAGAAATGAGCAACCCAAGGACTGGTTAGTGCCCTCACTGTGGAAGTCCCCCAGTCTTTCCCACTGAAAATCCATTTACTGTCTTTTCCCTGGAAGCTGAGGCTGCCCCTTCCCTGGAAGTGTCCAAGGCCAGGTTGGATGGAGCTTGGAGCAACCTGGGCTGGTGGAAGGTGTCCCTGCCCATGGCCAGGAGGTGGAAGGAGATGGGCTTCAAGCTCTCTTCGAACCCAAACCATTCCATGGCTCTGTGAAATAGGAAGCTTGGCTCCTGCCGTGCTTTCAGCCAGCTGGCAGAAGCTGGCTCGGATGCCAAGGAATAAGGAGTGAGAGAATTTTAAGGCCTTGCTCTAATGACTTAGTTAATGAGCACTGGGGGGACTGCATCTCTGCCAAAGCGACTTCCTCGCTCCCAGTAGTGTTCTTGTGCTGAAAATACCTGCTTTAGACCCTGGAATTCCAGTGAAGCCTGTTGGGATCTCAGGGAAACTTCCCAAAAATGCATACAGCTCAGGCCCATCCAGCATTTCTTCTTCCAGTAAGTTGTGAATTAGCAGATAAATTATGAATGCAACCTGTGCTTTCAGAATGTAGTGGGTACCCCCCTTTCTGGATTGCTCTATCCTTTTACAGTGCATTATTCCAGCGAGGGATCCAAGGATGCTTTAAGAGTACTCCTTTGTAAAAGTAAAAATGTAAAAGTAGTAAAGAAGTAAAAATGATTTTTGGGTTGATGTAATGCTGTGTGAAGGCACGAGTGCTTTTAAGGTTGTTAATGCAGAGCTCTTTCATTTTCCTGGGTGAGTGTCTGGCTTGGAAAGTCACAGATTCAATGCTCTTAAGAGCTGCAAACTTTGGGGAGTAAAGCCTGGCCACTCTGAACTGTAAAATCAAGCCCTCCCATACCCAGACCGGATTTGGTTCCAGCATCCCAGGTACCCAGGTGTGCACCTCAGTAGTGGGCCAGGCTGCACATTGTTGCTGACTTATTTTCTCATCTGCAAACCAAATTTCAAAGCCTCTATAGATGCTTTTTCCATACTTTTGGACACTGATACAGATGATGATTTTGCAAAATGTGACTTTTTTTTCCTTTTTATTTTTCACCTTTTATTGTGGCTGTGTTTAAAGGGTGCCATTGAAGAACTTGGTGTGATGTACAGTGACAAAGGGATGTCTTTGCTTGGTTTATTTTGTCCCATATGTGACCCACATGCTTCTACATGTCCTCTGCATGTAAGCACCAGCAGAAGGTGTCGCTCAGGTCTCCTAAAATGCCAGACCCAAATGCTCAAGTCTTCCTCACACGTCCAAAAAAACTCTGGCCTTTACCCAGCAGAGTGTTCTCCTGGGATTAAAGGAGAAAAATTCGGTTTATTGCTATTAAAGTCTCTGCGTAAGTTGCATGAACTGAAGGAAGAGTGACAGCTCGTATAATGTCTTGGTAAAAGACCTGAAGTTGGGAATTGACTGTTTTTAATACATTTTCATACTTCAAAGTTCAGGGTCAAAGCCAGACTTTAGCCCTACCCATAATTAAGTTTTTTGAATAATGACATGTAGTAAATATATATTTTTAACCTGTTCTAAAAAAAAAAAAATCCACAAACAAAACTAGCCACCAAATCACCCAATCCTCCAAAATAAAATCATGATGGAATTCTTGCTATATACAGAGAGAGCCAAATAATTAAAGAAATGGGGAATGAAGGGATTTGTTACTACCAGGAAAGCAGGAATTCCAGGAGACATGGTTTGTAGTTCTAGGCTAACTACCTATTGGCTAAGTTGGCTGTTAGTGCTAAAGCCCAGCTAAAAATAAGGTGCAGAGCAGATGAGCCAGGGTAAGGCCGGGCACGTCCCGAGGCCGTGTTAGGCCAGCACAGAGCTGTGATCTGGTATTAGTGGTGGCCAGGCAAGCTCTGGCATGGCCCTGGCTGTGCAGGGAGCAGCCTCTGTGGCTTCTCCTCTGCTTGTCCAGTGTCCTCCCTCAGCTTTCCACGATTAGAGGGCAATATCTGTATTGCAGACAGGCTGGTTTCATCCTGAGCCTTACTCCTCTGCTTTTGATTGTGCCTTAGAGCCTCACAGCGACAGCTCCGCCAGCACGTCCCCCCTAAATTTCCACAGGTCTAAAAACACTTCCAGAGTGAATCAGGTGAGTGCAGAGTGAGCAGGGAGTGTGTCAGGCATGTTCTCCAGCACTGAGAGCTCTGGAACAGGCTGGCACTCCTCTTTGCTGTTTGTTTCTGGCCATGGCATGGAAAAAGAACAGTTAATGGTTGACCTAAATTCAGGCCTATTTAATTATAGTTTCCTTAAGTTCTGGCTTTGTTCTCTGTGTGTTTGCTGCCAGGTAAGGATAACCTGCAGTCCTAGAAAGCCTCATGCCAGGGAGGGAAGTGATGACAAGAAAATTACGGGGTGAAATTCCAGCCTTTTCTATTGGAAAAGTTTATCCTGAGTTCGCTCTAAGCATAATTCAAATACATGGAGGATTATGCATTTCTACGTGGCTCCCTGAGTGTGCTGCTGGCATCGAGCCCTGGTGTAAATGAGGGCTAAGAGCTGTTTTCCCTGATGGTGCATCGAAGGGAAGAGCCTTCCCATGGTGTCAGCTCAAGGAATACAGTGCAGGAAATCTTCCATCCTTCCCAGAATCACTCTGCAGCTGGGACTGCTCAGGTACCAGGGAAGCACACATTGCACGGAAGCAGTCAGCCCTGCAGAATGTCTCCTTGGCTCTTGTAAGTGTAAGAGCAAAGTGAGATGGGCTCTGTGTCTGTGGCCCATGGAATTCATGCATTTCATGACTAATCCTGCAGCCTGGAGATTGAGGCCTTCCTTTAATCCCTCTTTGTTTGTCATTCTGCCAGTCAATGTCACTCCAAAGGTCCCACTGGAAGAGAACATAAGCAGAGGTGATTCTCCAAGCTTAATCATCTCAGGAGGACTGCATGTGAAGTGGCAAGAACTTTTTCTCTCTTTTCTTCATGTTTTAGTGTGATGAGACTGTTGTGAAAGTGGAGCTGTGTCTAAACCTGGTTACTGGCATTTTTATTTCCATCAGGAAATGTTTTAGTGTCTTTGTCCTCTGCTAATGCTCCTCTGACACCAAGACACCTTTATGAGGGGTGACACCAGCACCAAACTGTACCTGCCACATCCCAAGACTCAGAGGTGCAGCAGCACTTCCATCCTCATGTGGTGGATGACATCCAGGTGATGGGTGGACAGGGGAACTCGGTGGTCAGAAGGGTCTTTTCGAACCTCAATGACTCCAACTTGCAGGCTGTAATGAGATTTTCTGGCTTGGTTTTTGTTAGTGCTCAAGTGACTTCTTCCATCTGCCCTGAGGGAAATGTTAAATCCAATGTTCTCTTTTGTGTAACTGCCCTGTGTTTCTGCAGCAGCCGAGCTGGCTTGCTTTGTGTTATCAAAAGTTCATAGATAATATTTATTTATTGTGAAATATCCCAGAGAGATGCTCTGCAGGGGCTTCTGGAAGCACTTCATGGATATGGCCTTGAACATACAGTGAAACATCAAGTAAAACTCTGTATTTTTATGGCCAGCTGGCTGGGTTGGGGTTGCTGCAGAGACAAACTCTTCCCTCTGCCCCCAAAAACAAACAAGCAGAAGTTTTGGCAGCAGTTAAGCAAACAACAAACTCTCCTACAGAGGCAGTGACAATATTAAGGATCCAAATTGTGGAGTCAAGACTGCAGGTCCCAGTGTCACTGCTCCACATGGGAAAGGGGGTTTGGGGCAGGGACCTTAAGACAGGACACATTCTTTTCATGCCACAAAACTGTTGTGGTAGTGGTAGAAAGTAATTTGGTGCTTCTGGAGCAAAAGAGGCTTTCAGGCAATTCTTCAAGGAAAGATAAGGGAGAATGTGTAACTTGCCAGGATTTTGGTTTTTAAGGACCTTATAAATCAAAGCACACGAGTTCCAGCACATCCTAGGACCTAATGAGAACATCCTGTCATCATATCCTAGCCCTGACGACCTGGGTGGTTCCTGTCACTGATCCCTCACAATTAGGCAGTACCAGCAGTGCCACAGAAAAGTCGCATGTGCGCAATTTGTGTGGAAATCAGTGAGAATTATGTTGGAACTGTTTGGAATGTGTGTTTGAACTGAAGGATTCTTTTTCTTCACCGGTTTTCCAAAAGGCACGCTTCAAAATAAGGCTCAGGAGGCGGTGGCAGGATGGACTGGCCTAGTTTCCTTACTTTGAGAATAGCAGAATGGAATGGAATTTTTTAGTAGCATTAGAACACGTCTGTCCCTGGGGACATTTTGTACATTAACACACTCTTTGGAAAGGGACTTAGATTGGTCTCAATTGGTTCCATGCTGATTTCTCATTAGTTTAATTTTGAATTAGTGAAGGTGTGGATCTTCCCTAGATAATTTTCCTAGCTGTATGTTCAGAAAAAGGCTAAATTAGGCTATTGAGCAGGTGAACATATGGGAGGAGCATGGATGGATGGATGGGTAGATAGACAGATAGACAGACAAATAGATAGATGGATGGATGTAAGGTGTATATGCATACATATTTAAGGAATGCTTCTATCTCTAACACACAATTTAGCCCATGTGTTTAACACTATAAAATAAGATGTGGAGAATCTCCCATGTGAGTGATGCTGAGGATTCTCTTTAGGTACACAAAGGGTTAGATGATAACAGCTTTGATGAAACTAGATTTGGGCAGATCACAGCTTTATTTAATGGCAGGGAAAGAGCTGTAGTTGCATTATTGTACAGTTACACTCTAGGACAAACACATGCTCTAATTCAGAATAACCATTTCTCTTGGCACAAGAGCAGAGGTTGATCTGTTCCTACAGGTAAGGTCAGGATGTAAGTGGTGCAGGTGACTGGCAAATTAAAAAAGGAAGAGGTAACAAACCAGCTAATTCCAGAATGAGATTAGGATGGATTAGTCTGTCTAGCTCAAATCCCCAAACAGCCAGACTGGCTCTGTGGGTTTCTTCACTGCTGCCTCATTTGTTATCTTTCTCCCAAATACTAAGTGATCAGACAAGAGGAGATGGCCTCAAGACGTTCCAGGAAAGGTTTAGGTTGGACATTAGGGAAAATTTCTTACAGAAGGGGTTTTCCAGGCCTGACACAGGCTGCCCAGAGCAGTGATGGATTCCCCATCCGTAGAGGGATTTAAAAACTTTGTGAATGTGGCACTTGGGGACATGGGTTAGTGGTGGCCTTGGCAGTGCTGGGGGAACAGTTGGACTCAGTGGACGTAGATCCCACATGTTCTGTTAAGTGCTTGGCCACGGATGCAGCCTGCATCCTCTGAAACACCAATCAGCAGATCTTGAAACCTGGGATTGAGCCTCATCCTTTGACTCTGAAGTCACTGAGGTGCTGCGTTGTGGAAAACAGACAAGAGAATAGATAAACCACTCACATGACCTGGTATTTTTTGGGTTGGGCACAGCAGTTGGGGAGGGGACCCACTGCCTGACTTGCCAGCAAGGAATGGGAAGCTGGCGCCGTGGGCACTGCACTGTGACAGCATTCCAGCCGGGTTCCCCTTTGGATGCTGTGCGTGGCAGCTTTGCCAGCTGGAGCACTTTTTGGGATTGGAGAGAGTGTGTGAGTTTCCCACTGCTGTGCTGTCCTGGGATTGGCATACTTGAGAGTGCCTGAAGACACAGGAAGGGCCACTTTGTGGACTTGCAGCTTTGGCATTCGTGAATTCCAGCACAGAGGAGATGGACTGGAAGTTTGCTGTCGTCGGGGAAGTGCCCTGATACAGTGTGAGTGGAAGGCAGGACAGTTCTCTCCTCTCCATCCACTGGATGCTGGTTATTCTAGCTGGCTTCGTGGAGCAGGGAGATCCCTGTATGTTTTTGGGAAGAGCTGGGGAGCAGAGGTGCTCCTGACTGTCACAGGGACACAGGAACTGTAGTACACAGATCACTGTGTGCACCATGAGATTTTTCTCACTGATGGTCATTTCTCAGAGACTGTTGGAGTACAGGTTTAGATTTGGGAAGAATCGAGTATCCTATAGCCATGAGGTTTTACCTGTCAAAAATCCCTGGACATATTTTGTTTTACTGCCATAAGTGGAAGTAACAGCTTTGGATTTTGTGTGTGGAGTAAGAACCATGATCAATTACAGACCCATGTGGTTGAATTAATTTTTTTATTAGTTTTTCTGGTGATTTCTCCCAGCCCTACACCACAAGAATAATTTCTTTGGGGTTCCTGATGTATTTTATCCAGAGAAGTGGTAACTCTGCAGGTGAGGATGCTTTGTGGGAGAATGTTTCTGAAATGGAACTGGAATTCCATTGGTCATATAATGGAATCACAGAAAGGGTTGGGTTGGAAGAGACCTTAAAGACCACCCAGTTGCAACCCCCTGCCATGGGCAGGGACACCTTCCACTGGACCAGGTTACTCCTGTCGGGTTCTCTGCTATTTTGCAGAAATTCCCCAAGCTAGCAAAGTCCTTTTCCATGCCTGAGATGGAAGAAAAGAGCAGAAACTCTTCAGGTCTCGTTCTTAAGGTTATTTATTCGTTCTTATCTAAAACATTTTCTTTCTGACCCACTGAGCTCCTTCCAGCAGGATGGTTGAAGGCCGCCTCCCCCCTCAGAGGCGGCGTTTATCTTTCATACATTTTATATATTTAACTAAAAGTTACGTACAGACTATTTATTAATTGTCTCCAATACCTATTCTTTACATTACACAGTCAGTTTCTACTCTAAACCAATCAGTCATGTCCCCGTCACCGAGAAGATGGAGAGGGAAGAAGGAAGAAACCTAAAAGCCACGAGGTTCCTCCATCTTGGCA
>VZTB01003879.1:105832-123035 GCA_013397245.1 Thryothorus ludovicianus
CCTGAGATGGAAGAAAAGAGCAGAAACTCTTCAGGTCTCGTTCTCAAGGTTGTTTATTTGTTCTTATCTAAAACATTTTCTTTCTGACCCACCGAGCTCCTTCCAGCAGGACAGTTGAAGGCTGCCTCCCCCCTCAGAGGCGGCGTTTATCTTTTATAAATGTTATATATTTAACTAAAAGTTGCGTAGACTATTTATTAATTATCTCCAATACCTATTCTTTACATTAGACAGTCAGTTTCTACTCTAAACCAATCAGTCATGTCCCCGTCACCGAGAAGATGGAGAGGGAAGAAGGAAGAAACCTAAAAGCCACGAGGTTCCTCCATCTTGGCAATACTCACCCCCCTGTACCAAAACCCAAAAACTACTTTTACATCCCATGACTCATTACTGCTCTATTTCAACTCCTGTGATCTGTAATTCTTCTTTTAAGGTTGGCAATCGTTCCATGGGCTAAAATCCAAATCACAGGTATTTTGGGCTCTGTGCCAGGATCTCTGAGACCCTTGCCCAGGTCCCTGAGCCTCCAGTACAGTCGGAGGCCAATCTTGTGTTCCCACAACTCCAAGCCCCGTGCAGCCTGTCCTTGAGCACTTCCCAGGATGGGACAGGAGCTGGGACTCCACTGATGGCAGGCTGTCCTTGCAGAGTCCCTCCTTGGAGCACTGAGTTCCCTGCACGGCCACATGGAGCAGCAGCTGAACGAGACCCTGCGGCGCCGCCGCCACGCGGGAGATGACGACCACAACATCGAGGTGCTGCTGGGCGTGGACGACTCTGTTGTCCGATTCCATGGCAAAGAGCACGTCCAAAACTACCTCCTCACCCTCATGAACATCGTGAGTATCTCACGGGGCACTGCATGGCTTCCTTTGGGAGCTGGAATGGCTGCTGGGAGCTCTGGGAGGAGCACCAGGTTTGGGAAAAATGGCAATGGGATCGTTTTTGCTGCTGCTGGAGAAGGTTTGCTGGTTTTAAGATGTTCCTTTAATTCATCCTTTTCACCGTAGTTTCCTAGGGCACATTTGAAAGTAATTCCAAGAATTTGGAAAGAGTTGGAAAATAGTAAGGAAAAAAAAAAGTAAACTAGAAACTTGATCCGTTTCTAGTAATTCTGAGCCTCTCCCACAACACAGTTCTAGAGAAAAATTGATTGAAGCATAAATATCTAGAGAAAGAGAGGTTCCAAACCCTCAATGGCTCTGTGACAGAGCAGACCTTCTCGTAATACCAATAGATCTGTCTTAGAATCTGTGGGATCATAAAGTTTTCCAGGAAAGAAAAACAATCTTTTAAGGATGAAGATGAAGGACTAATTATTTCCATAATGATTCCCATTAATAATGATATGTTTTACACTCTTTTTATTCCTGGAATAATTTTTAAATGATTCCTTGGGTTTACAGAGCTTCTAAATTTGAGAACTTCGAATCTGAGAGGAAAAAAATTACTCCTGTGTGAATTTAACCCAACCAATATGATGTTTTCTAGCACATCACTCAGAGAATAATTTCCTTTTTCCCACATACCCCGTGGAACATCAACATTGAATCTCCATTACACATTATTGCAGGATATTTGATTTTGAAAACTTTTCAGTGAGCAGCAGGGTTGATCCATGTCCCAGACCACTTCCATGTTTTTCACACACCTGCGGCTCCATCTGCTGGGAGCTGTGGGGCTGAAGGCAGAGTGTGCTGTCGCCCTGCTGCCCAGATCCATCCAGAGAAGGGCATAAAACGGGGGTTATGGGGGCATCTTGAAGGCTTGAAGCTTAAGGTCAACTCCAGGGTCCTTTTCATCTCCAGGGAAGTTGCTCCTGTGTCTGGAAAACTCCCCTGTTGTCTCTTGGCACACGGGGAGTTGTGAACATTTATCCTGGCTCAGCCCCTTGTGAGAGCAATGCTGTTGCATTAATGGGGGGAAAACAAGAGAGGAATAATTGACCTCTGGGATGATTGCTTCACAGGACAGGCAGCCTGAGCTCTGTGCTCATTCTCTGTCCCAGTGCCCTGCTGACACCACTCTCAGCTTCAGGGATTTCAGGTTTAAACCATGGGCTGAAATCCTCGTGCCAGGCCTCACAGTCTGGGCAACTCCCAGAGACCTTTTTCCCTGAGGGGAAGTTCTGTTTAGCCTGACTGAAAAATAAAACAACCCTCTAACTCCTGCTCAAACCCACCAGCCTCTGAACAGGGGTGTTTATTTCTCACCAATTGCCCATAATATAATATTTATTTTGTTTTTAGGGGAATGAGGAGCTTCATTGAGGACCTGCAGATGTTTCACACTCTGGTGCCAGGACATTTCTCACCTTCCCAGACACAGGGAAGGGCTTCAAGAAGGACAGCTTTTGGCCCATCTGCATAATTCTGTTTTTCTAACTTCCCTTCCACAAAGCCTCTTTTTAGTACAGAAGTGACCACAGAATTCTAACTGATCTTGAAAAAGTAGGGCAGCAGTATAAGTTGCTCTTAAAAAAAATCCTCCTCAAAACAAGAAGCACTGGAAGTGTTCCAGGCCAGGTTGGACAGGGCTTGGAGCAACCTGGTCTAGTGAAAGATGTCTCTGCCTGTGACAGAGGGCTAGAATGAGATGGGCTTTAAGGAGCTTTCCAGCCCAAACCAGTCTGGGATTCTGTGATTTGCAGGGTTTGTTCTTGAAGTCTTTTTCCCAATCCCCTTTTCTTTGAGCCCTGATCCATTAAATGTGGAAGTTCCATGTGAAGGGGGTATGTGATGACCAGAAGCAAATCTACACTTTTCACTGAGCGGAAACGATCTGAGACTTGAATCCTCCTCTGAGGACTGTAGTGGTACAAACACTCAAACAAATATCTCCAAGGCCTTAGAAGTTCCTTTGGTATCCTCAGTGGTTTGTTATTTTTTTTCTTTTTAATTTTTCCTCTTTTTTTTCTCCCTCAGGTGAACGAAATTTACCACGACGAGTCCCTGGGTGTGCACATCAACGTCGTGTTGGTCCGAATGATCATGCTGGGGTACGCGAAGGTGAGCAAGCTGCTCCTGCACCTGTTGTGATGTCATGATTTGCCTCAGATACCCCAGGCTCCTCCCTGATAATTCCCAGCCAGGTGTGTCAATCATTCCTCCTTTCCACATCCTGACCCCTAATAAGCGCTGTCTGTCAACCCTGGCGTTCCAGAAGGGCGTCGAGTGTTTGGCAAAATTCAAAAGATGCTTTCTACCCCTGGAAAGACTATTGGGCTATCCAAGTGTCCTCTGTCCCTTAGGACTTTCTCCCTGTACCTGGTTGGTGGTCGCCTGTGTTCCTTCCCTCCCCTTCCCTCCCGGGTAAAAGGGCCAGCAGACCACGAGGTCGGGAGTTCTGTTGGAGCAGTTGCTGGATTCAGTGGCCTTGTGGCCAGGAATAAATCTGCTGGATCAAAACCCTCAAAAAAAAACCTAAAAAAACACAAAAAAACACAAAAAAAACCATTATAAACAAAAGATGTTGCAGTGTGATGTCACGATTTGCCCCAAGGAAACATGCACCTTCGCCTCGGGGACAGAAATCCCAGCTGGGGCGGACGGGGAGCCGCCGGGCCTGACGTGTTTCTGTCTCAGTCCATCAGCCTGATCGAAAGGGGGAACCCCTCGCGCAGCCTGGAGAACGTGTGCCGCTGGGCCTACCAGCAGCAGAGGTCAGAGCCCAGCCACGCCGAGCACCACGACCATGCCATCTTCTTAACCAGGCAAGATTTTGGGCCCGCTGGTATGCAAGGTAATGCAGCTGACCCGGAGCAGAGCTCTGGGCTCGGTGTTTCTTGGCTGGCACCTGCCAGAAAAGAGGAAAAGTTGGGAATTGCATTGTGAGCTCCTCGTCTTGTTCATCCCGCAGGCCTTTCCAAAAGCAGCGAGACCTTGCCATGAGTCCTTGCCATTTGTATCCCACCACAGATTTAATTTCTTTCTTGAGGGTTGTAACCAAATACTTCTTAGCTCTCTTCAAACTCCTCTGTGTGCAAGGATCACTGTGAAACTCAATGCACGTGGCATTCCACTCCCCTTTGCTTTATTGCATCTTTCACCATAGATTTCCATTTATAGTCATCCCAGCCACTTTGACACCTCCATCCATCCTCTGGACTCAGGGAACTAATGATAACAAGCAGGAATTCCCAAAGTTTGGGATGTGTCAGAGCAGGCACTGGTCAGGATAAGGAGCCAGGAAGGCTCCCCTTGGCCTTAGAGCAATGTTGGCTTTTCCTGAGGAAGTTTACTGGGGGAGGGGGGGGTCTCATTTAAAATCCCTGTGCTGAGCACAAGACTCAGCCCTGGCATCTCTCTGTAGGATATGCTCCTGTGACAGGCATGTGCCACCCGGTCCGGAGCTGCACCCTCAACCACGAGGACGGGTTTTCATCAGCCTTTGTTGTTGCTCATGAGACTGGTCACGTGTAAGTACAGCTTCTACCATCAGATCACACCAAAATGCTGTACTGCATCTCCTGCTTGCTCCAAGGGCGTTGGATTTAATGGCTCTATGGAAGCTGCCCTGGTTTTATTTCCAGCCTCCTGGGAATGCAGTAGTGGTTGAAGCAATGGACAGACAAATGGGGGAGGAAAGGAAGGGGAGGCAGGGTGACCTTATTTTCTCTGGGGTGAGGAGAAGGTCAGGAAGGGACCTGAAAGGTCCAGGCAGTGGAGACAGGAGCTGGTTTGAGTGTCCTTCACTGCCTTCTCCTCAACTGCCTGTGCTGGTGGGTCAGACTTGGTCCCTTCTCTAGCTGTTTCTTTACAGGTGTTTTTCCAGTAGCTCTGAGGGGGATTCTTTGTTCCAGGCTGGGCATGGAGCATGATGGGCAAGGGAACAGGTGTGGGGACGAGACGGCGATGGGCAGTGTCATGGCCCCCTTGGTGCAGGCCGCCTTCCACCGCTACCACTGGTCCCGCTGCAGCGGCCAGGAGCTCAGGAGATACATCCAGTAAGGCCTCCCCACTGCAGCCAGTCTCTGATCCCTCTTTTTTCAGACCCTCTTTCCCTTCAAGTCTCTGTTAGAAAAGCTCCGACCCGTGAACACTGTGTCCTCGCATGGGGCTGTTCCATAGCCCACCCACTCGGGATGAAAAGTCTGTGGGAAGACCCCTCTAACTCCAGTGGGGTTTGGAATAGGCCTCAGATTGTCACCGAATCCCAGAATGGTTTGGGTTGGAAGGGACCTTAAAGCTCATCTCATTCCAAACCCCCTGCCACGGACAGGGACACCTCCCACTAGACCCTGTTGCTCCAATCAAGCCCCACCCAAGCTGGAATACTTCCAGGGATGGGGTAGGAATTATGGGCACGCATCTTCTGATGGTGTTTTTTTCTGTGTCTCTTTCCATAGCTCTTATGACTGTCTTCTCGACGACCCTTTTGAGCATGACTGGCCCAAGCTTCCTGAGCTGCCAGGCATCAACTACTCCATGGATGAGCAGTGCCGTTTCGACTTCGGTGTGGGCTACAGGATGTGCACAGCAGTATGTTCAGGCAGAGACTCACAGCAAGGGGGTTGGCCTCATGGGAGGGCTGCAGTGTCATAAGCACTGGGAAGAAGTTAATGGAGTATTTAGAGAGATCTGTAAAGAGTAGAGGGATATTTATGGGGGAAACTCAGTCTTCTGGGTCCTGTGGCATAGTGGGAAAATGAGTGGCAGCGTGGTCCATGTGGCACAGACTGGTGAGAGCACAATCCCAAGAAAGAAAAGGAAAAAAAAAAATCTCATTTTTGTTCCACTTCTTGGGCGTTGTCTTTCCTCTTCTCGCTAGCCGACGGCTGGGAGATGCAGGGAATAAGCCCTGAAGATGCTGGGCTCCTTGGGGTGTGTGAGATGGAATCTACGGCGCGGGTTGGATCCTTATCCGAAAAGTATAAATCAAATACCTAAATGAAGTATAAAATAATTTTATAAAAAATACCTACCCAAAAAGTATAAATAACCTCATGTCCTGCATTTGGCCTCATGACTGTTGTGTTTTCCAGTTCCGAACCTTTGATCCATGCAAGCAGCTGTGGTGCAGCCATCCCGATAACCCCTACTTCTGCAAGACCAAGAAGGGACCTCCCCTGGATGGCACGGAGTGTGCCCCAGGAAAAGTGAGTCCAGGTCTTGCACTGAGTCTGTCTCGGGAAAAGAAAAAACACTTAGATCCATTTGGGTTGAAGGGCACAGAGGGAAGCGGGGAATTCCTGGTGTGAAGCAAGAACATGGGGGAAGTGGGAGCCGCGCTTTCCACTGGGGTATTCTGGGAGCTGTACATGGTTTGCCATAGCACTTTTTGGGTTCTGTCTCATCTGCAAAGTCTCCCTCAAGTGCCTTTAGGAATCCAGGGAAGCAGATGATGCTGTTACCATGGGATGGCTGCTCAGAACTCATTGTCCAGACACCCTGTGGCAAGTGTTTGTGTAGGCTGAGGATTAGCGCCTGCTTTTTCCCTGTAATATCCCCATTAGTGGGTGTCCTGCTGTCAGTCCATTTTCAATTACAAAATTATACTCAGATACCTGGGGCTTTTTTAGCAAATTCTCTTTATTTTAAAATTCAGGAGAGCCACTTGTACAATCTGAATATGCCCCAGGCAGCAGCAAAATGTTCTTGTACTGTGCTTATACATTTGATTTGGTGATTGTGTCTGTTCTCACCTGTTTCCTACCCCAATTCCCTCAGTGGTGCTACAAGGGTCACTGCATGTGGAAGAACACCAACCAGTTGAAGCAGGATGGACAGTGGGGACCCTGGACCAAGTTTGGCTCCTGCTCACGGACCTGTGGAACTGGGGTTCGCTTCCGCACGCGCCAGTGCAACAACCCAATGTAGGTGTGGGAGTCACACCCGCCTGGGCGTGCTCAGAGGGGCCACTTGAAATGGCATTTGGGTTTTGGGTGTTCATTCTGTCCAAGCCCTTTCAAGTTGGATCATTTTTGGAGAATCCAAGAATTCCATAGAATTACAGAAACCCAGATTGGTCTGGGTTGGAAGGGACCTTAAAGCCTGTCCCATTCCACCCCCTGCCACGGCCAGGAACACCTTCCACTATCCCAGGCTGCTCCAAGCCCCGTCCAGCCTGGCCTTGAACACTTCCAGGGATCCAGGGATTCAGGGGCAGCCACAGCTTCTCTGAACAACCCGTGCCAGGGCCTCCCCACCCTCACAGGGAACAATTTCTCCCTGATGAAAATCTCTGGAATGTTTTCTTCCCACAGGCCCATCAATGGAGGTGACGATTGCGCCGGGGTCAATTTCGAGTTCCAGCTCTGCAGCACCGAGGAGTGTCCGAAGCACTTTGAGGATTTCAGGGCGCAGCAGTGCCAGCAGCGCAATTCCCACTTCGAGTTCCGGGGCAGCCGACACCACTGGCTGCCCTACGAGCACCCCGACCGTGCGTCCTGCTCTGGGCCTTTAGTGACACTTGAAAGGGTTTGAAGCCATTCCCCTTGGCCTGGATATCTCAGGGACAGGCCCAGAACTCCCAGAAAAGCAAATAAGTTGGTTCCCTCCCCACCCATCTGTCTGCTCTGCCTGAAAATCCATAGTTTTACCTTAAATCCCTGATTTTAATACCCAATTTCCCTGCTCTGACTCAGATTTTTCCATTTTAGCCTCAAACAATCCATTTCTCTCCTATTTGTCCCTAAAATGGACAATTTTGACCCTAAATTAACACATTGTGTCTAAAAATCAGCAGACTTACCCTAAATCCCTGATTTTAACCCACATTTTCCCTACTCTGACCCAAATTTGCCCTTTTTACTGCCAAAGTCCCAAATTTCCCCCCAAATATGCCCCTTTATCCCTAAAATTGACATTTTTGCTCCAAAGTTGCAGAATTATGTCTCAAAATCACAAGTCTTGCCCTAATTTCTCCATTTTCATCCAAAATCCCCCATTTCCCCCCAGGCCCCCAGTTTTGCCCTAAAATCCGCCTTTATGACTTCAGATTGCTCGTTTATGCCTAAAACGGATAGTTTTTACTCAAAATGGGCACATCGCATCTCAAAAACATCAGTTTTGCCCTAAATCCCCAGGTTTCTGCCCCAAAATCTCCGTTTTCCCCAGGAAATTCCCCGCAGTCCACACGTTCCTTCCCAAAACACCCCACCCCTCTGCTCTGCCCCGAAGCTGCCTGTCCGTTCTCCCTCCTCACTGAGTTGATGGGATAGTTGTCGGGAGCACACCTGGATGGATCCCTGTCCTCCATGCAGTCCTTTCTCTTCCCTGGCTCCACAGCTCCCAAGAGATGTCACCTGTACTGCCAGTCCAGAGAAACGGGGGATGTGGCTCATATGAAGCAGCCGGTGCACGACGGGACTCGCTGCTCCTACAGGGATCCCTACAGCGTCTGTGTCCGTGGGGAATGCGTGGTGAGTGGCAGCTTCTCCAGGGGACAGCCCATGGAAACAGTTCACGGGCAGAGAGGGACTTGGCAGATGTGTCTAAATTCCTTATTTGCAGCACTGTGTCCCTCTAATTCTTTGAGATTTAAATTAAATTAGAGAACAGCCCAGACTTGTTCCATGGAAATGTTCTGCTTCTCTTCCACTGATTGTTTCTTACCATAGAATCCCAGACCTGTTTGGGATGAAAGGCCACCTTAAAGAGCATCAGTTCCACCCCCCTGCCAGGACCTTCCTCTAGCCCAGGTTGCTCCAAGCCCCATCCAACCTGGTCTTGAACACTCCAGGGACGGGGCAGCCACAGCTTCCCTGAGCAACCTGCACCAGGGCCACAGCACAGTTATAGGAAAGAATTCCCTCCTGATATCCAAGAGGGAATCCTGATACCCTTTTTGTCTGCAGAAAGTGGGCTGTGACAAGGAGATTGGCTCCAGCAAGGCTGAGGACCAGTGCGGGGTCTGCGGCGGGGACGACTCCCACTGCCGGACCGTGAAGGGGACCTACACCCGCACTCCCAAAAAGCTCGGTAGGAATGACATCTGGCTGGAACTCCTCTTGGCTCTGGGGCTTGTGTGACACAGACACGGGATAATGCCATAATCATTCAAACCTTGGGAATGCTGGATGTAGCACCGCCCGTGAGGCCTCTCTCTGAGCCTGTTCAGGATAGGCTGCTGTCTATCACCCTGATTGTGGACAGATATGGAAGTGATGAAGATGTTCAGGGAATGCTGATAGTTTTTCCTTAGCCTGGAGAATCTGCTCATTAAGAAGGCTAATTGACCTCTTTCTACAGGGAAACATGTAGGCAAGAGGTGCCAAAAAGAATTCGCATTTCTAGAAAACAGTTTCTGCCAAGTATCCAACTTAAAATCCTGCCCGCATTGTCCAACTTCCATGGACTGGTCATCTTGCTCAGATGTGTCCAAATTCTCTGTAAACACATTTGTAATGTATGTTATGATGTAATTTATATCTTTTGCTTCTAAAGAGCATCTGAGTGACACCTAGTCCGTGGAATGACCAGACTCTGCGCTCAGGACACTGATTCCAGGTGTTCTGTGTAAGGGAAGGCCAGAGGAGCCCTTCCCTTACCCAGAGGAGCTCAGAGTGTTTCCCTTTCTGGGACAAAGGAGGCTAAAAACCTTCTGGGTAAGTGCAACAGCTTGTAGGGAGAGAGGCATCCCTGGGAATGGCAGTTCCTATCTTCCTGAAGACATGGACAGATAATGCTAAAGCAGGCAAAAACTTGATGTTCCCTGTGCTCTAAAGGCGATGAAGGAAAAGATTGGAAATGCTGTTGGACACAGGCACTGCTCAGCCAGGACTGTGATTTTCCCTATTCCTGGTTCTTCTGTTCCTTCACTTGGATTTTCTCAGGAGCTGTGTGTGTCAGGGACAGGACAGACTGCCAGTACATCCAGTAGTCCCAGAATCCAGTGTTTTTTCATAATAAAATCTGCAGCTGTTAAAAAGAAAATAACAGGAATATGAAAATCCCATGTCTGCAGAACTTATGGGGCTCTTGATTAAATATAAGTACCAGCGACCAGTTCCTAGAAGGGATTCTAGTCTTCCTAATGGCAATGCTTCCTTAATTTTACACTAATTACCTCCAATTTGCACTGGTAAATAATTGAAATTGAAACTAAGAATACTTTTCTTTGGGAACAACCTTTTACTTTCACTGCAGACATGACTGTCTGAAAGGGCAGTCAGTAAGCTCCAATCCAACAGCCTGGCTGAGGACTGGTTTGGGGAAGTACTGAGAGACTTGTGCCTGTGTCCATGTTGTGCTGAGGAACACAGGAAACATCCTTTTGCCTGAATTGTTGATAGATCCTTCTTGGAGCAGCACGGCCATAAATATAAAACTGATCCCAGCTGGGAAGTGGCAAATCCACCTGTGAGTGGTGTCTCTTCTGTCCCTGGAAGAGCAGAGCCCAGGGAGGGCCTGTCCCACACAGACTGATGGGCTCCATGTCTCTCGGCCCCGCTTGTGGGTTGCTGCTGGATGCCCTCTCCTGCAAGCAGAGCTGGCCATGCCCTGCGTTCCTGACCGTGGCTGTTCCCTTCTCTTTTCCTCCCTGCTGCCTCCACTGACCCTGCACGTGCCAAAGGGTACCTTAAGATGTTTGATATCCCTCCCGGGGCTCGACATGTGTTCATCCAAGAAGATGAGGCCTCTCCTCACTTTCTTGGTAAGTGTTTTTCTGCTCAAGTTTGGTATGAGGCTTGAGAAGCACAGGGTACTCGTGCTGGAGACCCTGAGGGATGAGAGAATCCAATGAGGGGGTTGGGTAAATGTGAGCTTCCCAAATTCAAGGTCAGGGCTTAGTCCTGCTGTCCTACAGCTCAGCAAACGAACATCTGCTCATTTGAATTCTCCAAAATATTAACCTGACCCAAATTTGCATGTTTACTAACCACGGTTTGTGATGACTCACATGAAAGTGGGAACTGCCAAGGTGAATCAAATTCAGTATCTTCTAGTTATTCCTTTGGTGCATTGTTCAAAGCTGTATGGAAGAACAGTGGGTGTTGGGACTGAATGATCTTTCAGGTCCTTTCCAATCCAAACCATTCTATGATTCCAGTTTTTAATGAATTGGCTTCTAATTGAAGCATCATCATCACAATCCCTGCTGTAGCTGGCTGTTGAGGTGTGCTCCACAGAGCTCTGATTCCTCAGCTCTTCACTTACGGATTTTAGCATCTGGGACACATCTGTGTGCACAGAGCAAAGTAAAATGTGATGAGAGTCTGTTATTTTCATAATCTGATGGAAATACCCCTCCCCGTGCCACCCCCATTGCTGCCAGTGCGGGGGAGGCACGACAGGCTCTGCTCTCGCTCCTCCCAGCAATCAAGAACCAGGCCACAGGACACTATATCCTGAATGGGAAAGGGGAGGAGGCCAGATCCCGATCCTTCATCGATCTGGGCGTGCAGTGGGAGTACAGCATCGAGGACAACACGGAAACACTGCACACGGACGGGCCCCTGCATGACGCCGTGGTGGTGCTGGTGGGTGACGTGCCAAGCTCCGGGAGGGCCCTTAAGGCCCCTTCCAGAGCCAGACCTTGGTGTCTCTGCTTAGCAGAGGAGTCAGTAACAGTGCTGGGGTTATGTTTGCTCGTTCCTAGATCATTCCTCGGGAGAACGACACCAGATCCAGCCTGACTTACAGGTACATCATCCACGAGGACTCGGTGCCAACCATCCACAGCAACAATGTGCTGCGGGAGGACATGGACACCTTCGAGTGGGCCTTGAAGAGCTGGTCCCAGTGCTCCAAACCCTGCGGCGGAGGTGAGCAGGGCACGGGGCACCTGTAGGAAGGGACAAATTACCAAAAAACTGAGGGAAGGGAATGAGTTAGGTTCTTGGCTTCCCTTTTTTAACAGAGAACTTAAAATAGCTGAAGGGCGTGATTGTTCCCAGGTGTCACACTTCCAGCCTAGGAAGAAAAAGGGTTCTTTCGGTGTTTAAATTCAGACTACAAAGCTACTTTGGAGGCCCAAACTCAGGCATTGATGCTGCTGAGCATTCCCTGTACTCATGGTCTGTTCATGGCTCTTAAGCAAATAATGGGGAATGCAAATACCCAAATACCTGTCCTGTAAACCCATTTAACAGGCCAGAAAACTCTATTTAAACCAAACATTCCAACAAGGACCTGATCCTCCTGATTCCTCTGACGTGTTTCCCAGGGTTCCAGTACACCAAGTATGGGTGCCGCAGGAAGAGTGACAACAAGATGGTCCATCGAAGCTTCTGTGAAGGCAGCAAAAAGCCAAAGCCCATCCGCAGGATGTGCAACCTGCAGGAGTGCACAGAGCCCCTGTGAGTGTGGCTGGGCTCGTTCGGACAGGGTAGCCCCAGCCAGATTGGGCGGGGTGAATTTGATGGGATGCTGACAGCTTTCCTGAATTTGGAGGGGAGTTTCTACCTGTGTAAGCATGGACACTAATCTGATTGGGTGCTTGTAGTGTATATATATATATATATGTAATAAAATTATGGAATAGATTGGGTTGGGAGGCTAACCATTCAAGCCCTCTGCCATGGGAGAGGGAGTCCTTCCACTAGATGAGCTTGCCCCAGAGATGAGGCAGCCATGGCAAGACAAAAGGTTAACAGCTGACGGTGTCTGACTCCACTTCCCTTCGCAGCTGGGCAGCAGATGAGTGGGAACACTGCACCAAAACCTGTGGGAATTCTGGCTACCAGCTGCGCACGGTGCGCTGCCTCCAGCCTCTCCCAGACGGCACCAACCGCTCCGTCCACGCCAAGTTCTGCAGCGGGGATCGCCCCGAGAGCCGGCGCTCCTGCAACCGGGTGCCGTGCCCCGCGCCCTGGAAAGCCGGGCCCTGGTCCCAGGTGGGCAGCGCCAGCCCGGCCCGACAGCCACGGCTGGCGCTCGGGAATTGGTGCCGGGCACCGCGGCGGCACGGCGTGCCTGAGCCGTGCCCTCTGTGTCCCACAGTGCTCGGTGAGCTGCGGCGAGGGGACGGAGAGCCGGCAGGTGCTGTGCCGCGCCGGGGACCGCTGCGAGGGGGAACGGCCCGAGTCCGTGAGGGCCTGTAAGCTCGCTGCCTGTGATGGTAAGAGAACGGCTGGAATGGCTGCGGTGCGGGGGAATCGTTCCTCTCCGGAGTGCACCGTGCTGGCACAGGGGTCCCACTCAGAGTCCATCCCGTAAATGTGCTGAGAAAGGGTTTAACCACACTGGCCAAAGCTGTGTTGGCACGGACTGGAGCTGGAAGTGAGGGTCAATCCAAAACAAACCCTGCATGACCTCTAAATCCCAGGGTAAGTTCTACAAGCTGCCAAGCGAGGGAGTAAAAATACATAAACATGGAACCTGGGAATAAAATACATAAAAATGTATTACTGGGTTAAATACATCAAACCGGTTCCTGGGAATCCATTACATTGTTTTCATAGAATTTTTAACAGGTTTTGAAGCTTTTTATGACAACAGTGCATTTCTTCCTTGGGATTATTCACACTGTAGGATTTGGGGGTTATTGGGGTTTTGACTCTCTCTTGGTGGCCCTGACACCGCTCAGGAGCTGCTAGGGAAAGCAGTCAGGGCTCCTGACAGGTGCAGGTGTTTTCCCCCACACTGGACAGGTGGGATCTTCTTTGGGTCCTCACGGAACCTGCTGGAAGTAGAGAAGCACAACCCCAAATCTCCACACTGTGAGTGGAGTCGTGGAATCTAGACCAGCACATGGCAGAACACGACCAAATAAGGGTCACTGTCACTAGGGTAAGGCAAAGGAATTGTACCTATAGCTCAGAATTCCATGCTGAGGCTGGAATAGCCTCACAATGCCTCAAGGAGTGCAGATATTCCCATGCAGAGCTGCTGCTTTTACACCAGGAACCGAGCAAGATTCCACAGAGTTTGCTATTTATAACCCTCATCCCCCCAGCCCCATGATGTTCCTGTGGGGGATTTTACTGAATTCCTTGGAATTGAGCTGATTCTCACGTACTCTGAGTTCGGACTCCAGCTGTTATTTTAAAGCAGAAGGTGGTGACCAGGTGCACTTTTGGCCCATGGTGAGGCCGCCCCTGTGCCCAGGTGAGAACATCTCTCCCTGCAGATTTTGGTTCAAAAGCTGATTTTGGTTCAAAGCTTCCAGAAGAGCCTATGAAAGTTATTTTTCCTGAGGAAAGGGATGCACATCAGGTGTGCCTCAGGTGTGACCCACTGTTACAGCTTTCCATCAGTTCTACAGTTCCATTTCCATCAGTTCTACAGTTCCATTTCCATCAGTTCTACAGGTCCCTGAAAAACACCAAACTTAATCTAAAGGAAACTAAATCTGACTCTGACTTTTTATTTTAAGACATCTTCCAGGGCTATTGCTTGGGGTTTAATTTCTGGGAGGAAGATTGCCATGGCTTTAACGCTGCTGATGGATGATGGCCTCAGGCTGGAAGGGAAGGGGTTTGGGTGGCCGGGACATACCCCAGTGTGTGTTTGAGCCCTGGGAAGTTGGCACTGGGAATTGCTGTCTGTGCTCCTCTAAAAACGCCATGTGCCAATGTTTCCCAAGTGCCCATCACTGGGTTCCCATCCCTGGAATGTTTGTTTTGCAGATGAGCCCTGCCTGGGAGACAAATCCATCTTCTGCCAGATGGAAGTGCTGGCCCGATACTGCTCCATCCCTGGCTACCACAAGCTGTGCTGCGAGTCCTGCAGCCGGCGAAGCAGCAGCTTCCCTCCACCCGGAGGGGCTGGGGCTGAGGGGGATGCAGCACTGGATCCGGGCAGCCTGCCGAGGGCTCCGACCGTGCCCACGCCTGCCGTGCGTGCCCAGGCTCAGCTGCTGCCCGGGAGCAGCTCTCCAAGCCGGCTGCCTCTGGAAGCACAGCAGGCTGAGAGGCACATCCCGCCATCCAGCCCCGAGCCCAGAGGGGCCAGCATTCCGCACTGGAGAGCTCCTCTAGCTGGGAAGACTTCACGGCTGTTGGCTTTGCTGCACCAGTCCCCTGCCAACAGCAGCAGCCTCAGCTCCGGCAGTGCCCCGGCGCCGGCCGCGGCTCTGCCTCCGGTGCCAGCAGAGAACGGGGCCGCGGGGGCTCCTGCGCCAGCCAGGACCTCCAGGAAGGGCGAGGAGCGCGCTGGGAAGCGATGGCCTCCGAGGGCTGCCCCTGTGGAACGATGAGTGGGAAGGCTTGTGCAGGACAGCCGTGGCAAGGGGCTGTTTGGCACTCTGTGTGTGACTCCCTGACCTCTGGACACTGCGGAGCGCACTGCATGCCCCAGGCAGGGCCCTGCAGGGCACAGCTCATCCCCTGTAAATACAAAGGACAAGAAGTGCTGGTTCACTTTCTGGTGCTCCCGGCCTCCTCCCACCCCTCGTTCCCTGGCCGGCTGGGACACGCAGAGGAAACACTAAAGGAACCTTCCTGGCAGTGAGTGGGAGTCGCCGAGGGCTCCGTCCAGCTCTGGGCCCAAAAGTCAGCCCTAACCTCAGCACCCACTGTGGTTTTGGGCTCTGAGCACCCCCATTGTAGGGAATGCCCCACTGCAGGCACGGACACTGGATGAAACACTTGCCACAGACCGAATGAGCCCTCAGGACTGGTGTCCCCCTGCAAACAGACATTGCACAAGCCCCATTGCAGCTGTTGGGTATTTGCAGGAGTTTTGTGCTGTCCCACCACTGTTTTTACCTGTATTGTTCCGTTGCCAGGTGTTGGCCGTCGAGTTCTGCCCCGTGAGCATTCCAAGGGCTGGTGTTTAAAGCAGCATTAGCATAAAAAATGGACTTCCATTGGCATAGAAATTTCATTGCTGGCGCTAGGAAAGGAAGGGGTGGGGGTGTTTTGGGTATCCTCAACGTGCTGCTTTGTGCAGACCCTCTGGGTACTGCAGGTGCTGTCCTGGTCCCAGTCCAAGCAGGTTCTGGTTCCCGGCTGCCCCCTGCGTCCGTGCAGAACCAGCACCCCAGAGACACCACAGGCACCCACAGCACTCCAGCTGGAGGACTTTTTCCCAACAGGAAGCGTGGATTTCAAGGTGTCAGAGATATTTATATTTCCAGCGTGGATCAACTCCAAACCTCCCCGGATGCCCACGGTGCATCCGACTGCAATAATTAATTTATATCCATCCCCACCTTGTCCCAGCCCAGCCGG
The DNA here is from genome assembly GCA_013397245.1 of Thryothorus ludovicianus. Classification (NCBI taxonomy): domain Eukaryota; kingdom Metazoa; phylum Chordata; class Aves; order Passeriformes; family Certhiidae; genus Thryothorus; species Thryothorus ludovicianus. The sequence continues at coordinate 121,893 of VZTB01003879.1, forward strand.
CCGCGCTCTCCCCGGCACGTCGCTGTAAAGTACTTGTGTATAGGAGTGAGAACTACAGATATTTATTAAAAGTGGGTTTCTTGACAGTATTTTATCTATTAATATTTATGCTGAGGGCAGGTGACTCTTCCTTTTGCCAAGAGCAAATCAGGACATGGAATTAGATGGTGTGTCATATGGAGAGAATGGAAAATTGAAGCTGCTCAACTGCTATAGAGAAATTGTAGATCTTATTCTTTAAAAAAGGTTTTTTATCACAGATCGCCCTCCTTTCTCAGTGGTCACCTGCAATCGCTGCTCTCCTGCAAAAAGTCCCCAGGATCAAGCCATTGAATGCTGTGAGGAGATTTGGGCCCCAAAGATACAATTCTGGCAACATCCTGGGAGCCCTGTGGGTCCCTCGGAGGAAATAAGGGTGGCACTGGCCATCAACAGAGGTTTCAAGCCCCAGGGCCGCCGCACGGGACGGGCACCCAGTGACAATAAAACAAACCTGCAACACCCCCAGGCTTTCCCTGCTCTGGCTCACGTGGCAGCATCTGGTTTTGGCATTTTTAAATTTCCTTTTTTAGCCATTTCCATCCCAGGCAGGATGTTCCCCGACTGGAAATGAAGATGAAATGTTTTAGCGGTGTTTTTAAAAACAGAAGTTTCGCCATTAGAGAGTGTGAGTTGCAGAGAAATTGAGGGAGAGGGAGGAGAGCATCAGGTCTCAGCTGGCAGCCGTCAGATGAGCGGCGCCTTATTGCCGCCCATGGAGGGGCAGACAGAGCTCCCAGAGCGCCGCAGGCACCAGGAAAACACCGCTGGCCGTTCTCCCGGGCCCCGGCGGGACCGTGCCCGGAGCCCCGGCGGGGCCGGAGCGGGAGCGGCAGCGCCGAGCTCGGGGGCGGCGGGGCCGGGCGGGAGCGCTCCGCGTCCGCCAGGGAGCTGCACTTGTGTAGGAATTCCCTTGCTGGCAGCAGCCATGGCCATTCCAGGCAGGACCTTCCTCAGGACCCTGAGATCAGGTGCTTGGAGCAGGGTGCTGAGAAGGCCAAGGTGCTGCATTCAATGCCCAGCTGGGCCAAGCACTTCTCATCATTTGACTTAATGGTCCTCGTGGCTCTCGGCAGCCGGGAATCTCCTGTGAAGCTCTGGAAA